>JABJVR010049227.1:8251-22458 GCA_025773905.1 Chitala chitala | reverse complement strand
ACTTTACAGCACTAGGAATTTGCCTTGGTGTCCGGTGCTACCACAAATCAGAATTATCATCAAAACGGGGAGGGGGGGTACAAAAAACAAAAAAGTAACACAGTAACAAGGATAAAAACAAGAATAAAATGTGAGATGTCCTGTAGTATAGGAACCATTGTTCAAGATAAATGTACTGTATGTAAATATGAAATATATACACAACACAATACAACTCAAACATCCAAAAGTATTTTCTGTCCATTATTTAGTTTTGATCAAAACAAGTACAGCGTGCCTAATGGCCCAAAGCATCAGTCAGAGGAAGGAGATGTATGCTAAAGAAAAGCATTTAGGGAGCCCTCTGTCCGTGTGTTGGAGGCTTGATGTTGGACAAACTTGGACAGGACAGGCTTCCTCCTCTGCTTCCACCTCGTGTGGCATGGTTCACACTTTGCTTATTGTGTGTGACAGGATTCGGATGGAAAGCAAAACTGAATTGCACCCTCCTCCACCTTGGGTCCCTCAGTGGTACATTGACATTGGTTTTTAAATACTCTCTTTTTCCTGAACCTGAATTGCTACTAATTTAGTTTAATAGCTGTAAAGCTGGAAAGTGTGGCACACAAAAAGCACAGGATGCGCCTTTCTTGGCTGCCTTGGCTTGTACACCTTTCTGGAGCCTGTCACACAGGCGGGGACTTCATGTTGAACTGCAGAAACGAGTAAGCAAACTCACACGTTGTGTTCCAGCAGCGCGCGGGCTGGCACCGTGCCTGGCACAAGGGGCCAGAAGTGAAGATGCGGGAACACATAATGCACTCCCTGTTTCACATGTGATGGAGTTCACATTTTATTTCTGTTTCCTGTAATTTACGTAAAGCAGTTACGGTAATGTTTACAATTAGCTGTAAACATGTAGGACTATTTAGGAACATTAATGGGAGGGGGCTGCATTCAGTGCAGACTTTGCTGAGTGACAGGTCTTTACTGGGTTTTTGCAAAATGCCAGATTTTACACATGTACCACAGGTGGTTGTGGCATGACTTACACATGAGTTATGCACATAACCTTACATCTGTCTGAACATTCAGCCATAAATATATGTGTACTATAATTAAATAATGGGATTTGAACAGAGAATGTATTTTTTATTAACATCTGGAATAAATCTTTTAATCCATCAAAGAATTTGTATTTTGAAGTAATAAAAATGTCAAATGACCTCAGAATGTCAGTGAAGAATTTCAAGTTTTAAAAAATTTAGATATACGTTTTTATTTACCTTTTGACATTTTTTATGTTGCAGGAATGA
The DNA here is from genome assembly GCA_025773905.1 of Chitala chitala. Classification (NCBI taxonomy): domain Eukaryota; kingdom Metazoa; phylum Chordata; class Actinopteri; order Osteoglossiformes; family Notopteridae; genus Chitala; species Chitala chitala. The sequence continues at coordinate 21,163 of JABJVR010049227.1, read as the reverse complement.
AAATGTAAAACATTATAAATGAATTTTGAGAAAATTCTATTTGAATAAGATAGTGAGTCACTGAAGGCTTTTAAACAAAAAATCACAATGTATGAGGGCTGAAACGTATGGACAACCTTTGGAAAACAGAAAATCATACAGATTTAATTTGTGGTTTATTTCCACTTTACCATTTGACACCAGTCCCTAATTCCAGCAACAGGCAGATTTGTACTCTTCAAGAATGGGTTAAATAAGAAAAGGGAGACCTGGAGTACTGTAAAAGTTCAAAGTTTCAGGATGGCACAAGCACATATAGCAGAGGACATCACAGCAGACACCAATGACTCAACGTAACACTGGAGTTCAGAGGTCTGTCCTTACAAAGTGTGGGACTAAATGTGTGGTAACGTTTTCTGAATATGTTTGAATTCATTTTTACACTTTAGCAAGAATCCATTCTGACTGTCAGCCATTTTTGTAAGGATTCATTAAATATTTTTTACTTTTTTATCTGTTATATTCTCTGTGCGATAGGGCTATGCTGAAAGCAAGGATCAGCTTCATACAAAAACATTCTCTTCCTCTGCTTAACTTACCTAACCCTTACCTTACCTAACCTTAACCCTAAGTATGAATTTTCTCCATGGCTGTGACTGCATGTTGAGCCCTTTGCACCGAGTGCTGTTTATGCACTGATCAAGGTCCATTAAAGTAGCCAGTGTGCCCAGTCCAACATGCCTTCTAGAACACCAAATGGCGTTGCCACAGGCATGGAGCCTGAACACTAGCTTGTGGTGTAGCATTGGCAGAGAGGCTTGGTGTTGTGCGAGAGAGCATGTACGGAGCGAACCTGAGTTTGAAGAGGGATGAAGACAATCAACATGCTAATGAAGATCATTAACTAGGATAATAAAATGCTTCGGCCAGTTAACCTTGACTACCGTTCTAACCCATGCATGCTCTGGATCTGCTTCCAACCCATTACTTCATGCCAGTGCAAAGCACTGAAGACCGCTGTTTACCCAGTGTTCTGCCTCCTGATCTCCAAACACACATCGGGACTGTCACCAGCCAGGCTTCTCTGAGTGCAAGTCTTGGTCCATCCGCCTGCTTTTCCAGCATTTACATAGCTGTGGAAGGCTTGAGGCCCTGTATAAATAGCTGCAGTTTTTCAAAGTGACTGGGATGTAAACAGTCATTGCTCAGGGGGGTCTGCACAATGTCAGCTGCCTGTAGCAGCCCTCTTGCACGCTGTTTGTAACAATGTCGTGGATTAGGTTGCACGGTCCAGTGTGAGGCAGTGAATTTCCATTTGCTTACATTAGCACATGATATCCGTAAGGAGCATAAATAAACACCATTTAACGTGAGGCGCAATCAAGCAAAAAAGAAAATAATTTTTTTTTCCTGCTTTCTCTGTGGTCTGATGTTTCCCACTTAGAGAAATAACAAAAATTGTAAGCCAGCTATGCTTTGTTTGTTTATTGCACTATGCATGAAAAATTAAACCAGTTTATGTTTATTTCCCATGTTACTTGTACTACTTTTCTGTTCGGGCTTGATGAACACCAATGCAGTTGAAATGGCTATCTTGGATCATATGATGTGTTTTGCATAATGCCGCCCTCTGAGCTTGATATGAAGCTAGATTTTCTGGAAATCTTTCTTTCTCAAAGTTACATTGATGTGACACTTTGTAATCTGAGGTGCACAATTTTACCCATGAAAGAGAATCTTGAAGTTGATTTACATTCTTTATTCTGCTGTCTCAACAGTAAAACGTCCTCTAGGTCAACTACAGTTTAATAGTTAGTAACTGTAGTTTGAATATATGTTTAAAAACCTCAGTTATTGCAGAGGTGCCTAACTCCAGTTTATGAGGGCTTTAACCTTCAAAATGGAATATAATTATGTCATGCTTTATACCTAATGTCTCAAATTGACAGATTTTCCATAGAAACAAAGATTTTAAATATAAAATTCTTTAACTTCAGCGCACATTTGCAGATGGAGCAGATTTGCTTCTAAAATGCATTCTATTTTAACATCTTAACATTTGCATAACTAACAATTATACATTTTGTCACATTTTCACTGTGCCACTAAAGAAAAAGAACCCCATAACACTCTGGTGCCTCCATTGTACTTGACTGTTGAAGCTGTGCATGTTTGGTTATGAGCATGACTGACTTTGTGCCAAATGTAGTTTTTGGAATAAAGGCAAAAATGTTTTATGAGCCCTGCAACATTTATCCACTCTTTTCTGTAGGAGCGTGCATGCATCTGCATATAAATTTGTCATTCTTTTTTTAAGTTACTCAATCTTTCCATGTCTCCATATTCCTCACACAGAGAACATGCCCAAATGCCATTAGATGCAAAGACTGGCCAGTATCTGCTATAAGCAGCTCATCTGAGATTATCATAGGCCTAGTGGTTGACCTTCAAAAGACCTTTCTGCTTGCACAGTCATCTGCATTGTAGGGATAACCCGATAGTGGTGATAGTGGTATATTCTCCACTTGTAAATTATGACCTCTGCTAATGTGCACCTTTCAACAATGAGATCCCAGAGATATTTTGTTCACCACATTTTTTTCTGTGTGATGATATATATACCATGCAAGGAATTTTCAAAGGCATCTTTCTGGGACAGCTGATTTTATTTTGGTCTCAACAAAATTTCAAGGGACAGAGGATTATATACGGACTTCATTGTTGAAATGAACATCCATTTAGTTGTTGGCAGAGCTTGTCTAAAAACAATGCTGATGTGCCTCATTGAGAAAGAAAGTCTTCTCCAGGATGCCTGCCTGGGCAGAAGCAGATTGAGAGTTTCCAGTGCAAAATGGACAAACAACCCAGCTGATGATGTATGTATACTTATTTGACCAATGATTTTCCATTTTTCATTTCTCAGCAAATTGAACTGTTGCTGTTCTACTTTCATTTTGCAAGTTACTACATCTAAATGTAGTCAGTCTGCCAGACTTAATCGTGTCCACTTTGATGATAGAACAGCACTTACTGTTAGTTAGATTCTCTAATACCGTTTGACCTCGTTTGTGACATGCACGTGTACAGTTATTCATTGTAAGTCGTTTTGGCCAAAGGCGTCTGCTAAATGAATAAAATGTAAATGTATATGTCATTAAACCAAATCCTGATTCTACAGGTTTTCTTTCAGGTTGTGTTGACTTTTAATGCTTTAGCGAATAAAGAAAAAGATAAGGTGCAGTGAAAACCATCATACCCTGTTGCCCTGGAAATCAGATCCAGGCTCGCCTGTGTTGACGGAGTTGAAGAAAGCTGACATTTAGTTCTGGTTTCTCAGGAACAAGCATGTTCAACTCCCAGTGAAAACCACAGTTGTTTCAGAAACAAAGTACAGTGGCTGGTTGTGCGGCTTGTGACTGGACCAGACTGTTGTTCAGTCCATAAGGCACACAGGCATACATCAGTTTGTTGACCGTCTCATGCAGAGGATGGAGTCGTGCTGCCAAGCTGTGCATGCTGCCAAACTGCAGAAGGTGTGCCTGTGTTGCAACTTGTATCTGATAGGGATCCAAAGCAGTCAGAGTTTCATAGAAGTCACTAGTGATAGAAACCACCAAAGCAAGCAAAAATAAAAATGTCCCTGACAAAAACTGAATGATGAATGTAATAGTATCTTGAATTATACCCAAATTTAAGAAAAACGGGATTTTCCTTTATGGTGGAAAAAATGTTGGTTTAATTTTTTATTTTTACCTAAAACATCTGATCTTTATAAAAGCTGTGTTCTGGTCTGAGACAACATTCTCGGCTCATGCCATCGTCAAGACAACAAATTCATACATAAACCGAGCTATGCAAACAGGAACCCAAGGAATGTTCTGTTTTCTTTCTTCAATTGTTTTCTAAAAACATTCACCCTCAGTAAATCAATACCCATCTACTTACGTGGTTTAGATGGCCTTTATTGTAGATGGTTACAATTTAGATAATTTAATTTTAAGGAAATGAGTTAGATAGGTATCTGAAAGAAATTAATGACACATCTTACAAATATTTTACATTAATAACTGTTTCGTTTTTTGAATGGCTCCCAAATGTCTGATCACAGACAAAATAAGTTCACAAGGCATTAAATGTGTTATGAGCATCTCACCAAAAAGTTAAGTGCAAATAAATGAAATAATTGATTACTCAATTCTGTAATTAAAGAGTTGTGTTTATTATTTATTACACAATTGTTGCTCCATTTATAATTTAAATGATATCTCTCTTTCTATCAAATGCTATGGATTAAAAAGCACACAGGTGTACCAGTTTATATCAACACTGTATTTAAACGTTAAAACCTCGGCCAAAGCCTACACCCCCTCCCCCCTTTCCTTTTCATAAGGAAAAATAGTTGAGCTACTAAATTCACTAAAAACACACACTGCTATGAATTTGTAAGAGTTTTTATGAATGTAATATTTTTGCTCTTTTACATTATGGTCTTTTTTGTAGTTTTATGTATGTAGTTGGTTTGAATGAGTAGCACTAAACAGAGTATGCACTTTTAATTTCGTTGCACTGTCTGTTCAATGACAATCTATTTATCTGCCTGTCTGTCTAAACACAAAGTATTCGTATTTAAACAAGCATTAATCCCACAACTAACCCTAGCTGCACATCTGCTACGGTTAATACATGCATAGGAAGAACATGCAAATTCTACACATTATGTATTTCTGCATTGTCTTACATATTTCTTACTCTTTGCATATTTGTGGATCATACGTTTATGTTTGTGAAACATTCTTACACTGTTTTAGCTCCATAGAAAATAATCCAAAAATATCGCAAAATTGACTTCTTCAACTAGACGGGCAACCTCTTTTATTAGTGTCATTATAATGTGGATGGCGGAGAGCATTCAGAGTTATTGACGTCCAATTGTTGAATCCAAAAGAGTACTTTCTCGAATTTATGTACCGATTCATTGTGCGAAAATCTTAGATGAATCATTGTGTCGAATCGATTCAAAATGAATCGAAAGTCGTTAATGTGCCGATCGCAAGAGCATTTGTGTGGTTTTCCGAGGAAATGAGGAAACGCTAAATGTGGAAATCTGGATATAGCCTACATATTAACATTTTATAACAATAATACATTACAAATACTGTACAAATCTTTAGATGCCAAGCTGCTTGTAAGAGTGAACTGCTGCTAATTTCTTTTTAATTAAAACTATAGTGTTGTGTAGTATCATTGATACTGATGGTGAAGAAAGAGATAATATTTTCATAAAGGCACAATAAAACATTTTAAACAAAGGTATTCATGCATACATATGTTACCATGTTTTACATTAATTCTCAATTTCTACAGGTAGTTTTGGTTGCACATAACAGGTTTAGAATTAGTTATGTTATTTAGCATGGCTGGTGACTTCTTGCTGGCACCCCCCGGACAAAAATAAATAAATAAATAAAAGACTCGAGTGTTCGTATCGATTCACTGAAACGAACAGTTAGAAAAAATCGATTCGGTAAATTGAGTCGAATTTCCCATCAAATCAAAGTCAAAAAGTCAAAAGTAAAAAGCAGGACACTGTTCAGGACGTGCTAACTGAATAACAGCGCTTTGGAGAGACAAAGCATCGACTATCTGTTGTGTTTATCACTGTATGATTTGCCAATCACAGCGCACTTAAAAGTTGAGAGGGCAAATTTGCAGTTCGTTTTTTATCGATGGTTCGCTATCCTGTCCGATTTTCGAGTAATTTTTTGTTTGGAGTGTCGTTGTAATTTGTGCTGGAATGCTTGCGGTTCGGGGAGCATATAAAATATTGAGGGGGAAATACCCTCCTAGGACCCCTCTGGATCCGGGCTTGCAGACTGTCAACTTTATACCACTCACGGAATGTTGGTGTTGCGGTTATAAGTTGAAGTAACATACACATGGTCTTCTGGCTTCTCCACTAGATGACAGCATAATCACGTTGTACATATGTGGGAGAATATTTCCGTAGGTATTTAGAATTTGATACAGCTGTCTACATAAGTAAATTATGTAAAAAAGTAATAACAAAAAACAGTAATCAACAGGTGCGCAATTTTCATGCAAATATTTATAACCGGTAACCGTCACTTTACATCTGACCCGTGCCCAGTTCCCGCGAACTCGTAAATGTCGTCCTGTACCGTTTTTTATTTTGAAAAACTGGCCTTTAGTTAATTTGTGGACTTTATTTCTTAATGAGGTATCACCAACAATCACTGTTTACATAGACGACTCGCAAACACAGTATTACTATTTTAACAACAGACGATAAAAGGTGGCACTGAACGCTGCTGACGTTACCAACATCTTAAAAATATGTGACTCTTCAATAATGCCGCTCGAAATAAGCACAAATAGGAAATAGTTAAATTTATTTTTGTAAAATAACGGTGGTCTAACTGTATAACAATATACAGTTAGAATGGTTACAATAAAAACGTCCTTAGTTGAAAGGTAAAAATGTTATTCAATAATGATTATATATAAAGTCACAATGACTTATTTACAAATATCAATATTATGTTACAAAGTTAAAAATATCAATATTATGATTAATTCAAGAACTGGACATCAAGAACTCTGAATGCTCTCCGCCATCCACATTATAACAACACTAATGAAAGAGGCTGGCCGTCTAGGTGAAGAAGTCAATTTTGCGATATCTTTACTTTGCATTGCTTTATATGGAGCTAAACAGTGTCAGAATGTTTCATAATTCATAGTGCGCCCGATTGTTTCGAAGATCTAGGGTGTAACTAAACAGTATAAGCATTTCCTTCTCAGCTTTCTAACTCCTTTTTACTTAATTTTATTGTGTACACTGGTTTTTAAGGGCATGCAGAAGAAGAATTTCTTTATATAGTGCAGCTGCACATGGCAATAAACCTGATTCTGATTCAAATTACAGTTCTTAGGTGGATTTTAGGTGGTTTAGCGTTTATGACCAAAACTTAAATATGAAGTGTATAACAATTAAACCATCTCTATTCTTTGCTTGTTACATGCATGTTATCCCCCGTTTCTATAAAACGACTTTCAAGCAAATTTTCTGTCTCAGACGTATTGTAGCGAGTTGGCGTGACAAGCTTTCGCGATGAGCGCCAGGTGGCGGAACTCGTACCTAACATGGCAAGCGCGCTGGTTACAAGTCGCCGGAGCTCACATTTGGGAAGAGCGATGAGAAAGCAGAATACCCCGTACTTTGGAGAGACCAGGGAAAAGTCATTGGCTCTAACGCATCTACTCCAGTGAGTGGGCGCACTGCTATCAAGAGATACATATAGTCGGGAGCAGTGTGTTGAACAGTATTTTACTGAAGTTGGGACGCGACTTTTTTAGAAGTGGATGTAAAAGTACCATCTCACATTCACAGGAATGTATCCAATACGGGCAACTCTGCAAGCTCTTCAGAGATGTCAGATGGGCTTTCTTCGTCTCATTGTGGTGTGGCTTGTTGTTTTCGGGATGCGCATTGCAGCGGGTAAGGGATATTATTTACCTGATTTTAACAGTAACCAGAGTAAGTTCAATAAGTAAAGTTCACTTTAGCCCTGAAATTTTAAATTCGATTTTGAAGTGTTCATATCGATTATACTGTATTATGTGCAAATGGGTGTTTCGTTTTCAGGCAGTTTAAAGTGTAAAGATTTGATAAGTGCAGTAATCAGTTTGTTACCGTTGAAGACAAACAATGGGTGAAACAACTTTTATTCAAATTGTTGTACGTGCATTTAACTGAGAATTAAATACAGGTGATAGACTAAATTTAATTCAAACAAATATTTTATTTTACACAAAGTCGTTTCTCCTCTGTCCCTCGTCGTGCGAGGCTGGTGATAACATATTCTTTTAATAAACCACTTTTAAAGTGATTAAATTTGTAGCAGTACACTGGGACGATGGGAACATTTAAAAGTCACGATGGAATGGCTCAGCACTTCACCTCACCCTTGGATGCCTATTGTTCAAACGGGCCTTATAGCAGACAGAAGGCAGACACGGCTTTTAGTTTCGGATGATGTGATAACTGAAGCCACAAGTTCTGATGCCAACACGCTGATAAGCTTGACTCTTGTTTGACATCCTACTATCTTTTTAAAGTAAATCAGCAGTATGCTGCAGTATTCGAAGCATTTATTTTAAATTTACATGTGCACAAGGAATAACAAGTTACACATGTTGTTTTTCAACGAATATGAATAACCAATATCGACTGATCCGTTGTGTTATCTCAACGGAATTTTGTGGATGTTTAAACCAAGAGCCTTAAAAGGAGTAAACAGAAACGATCTTGTAAGCAGTCAAGTAATTATTACAACAGATAAACTAAATCTTGTATGAATTTAGGCCTACACGAGTATGCTACCGTTAAAGTAGAGCTCATCGCATTTAATTTAGTCAGTCTGAATGTGTATATTAAGTAATAATGTCTGTCTTACTGAGCTGTCATACGCATGTTTGATTCGCTGGTTAGGTGTGTCATTTAGCATCTGACACAGAGTTACGAATAATCTGCTGCCCGCCCCCCTACCCTTAAAATGCAGGGCTATGAAAAACAGTAGGAGGCAGGGACGATTTCATACAGATAAAGATTAACTGCATCATGATTTGCTAATCTCCAGATACCTGCAAATGAGTTCTTGCCCAGGAGTCCTGACACTGAAAATCTAAATCTCACTGACACTTACCATACCATCCTACCATAACACACTTAATTGAAATTACCAGGTCTGTGTTTTAGGTAATATTTACATTTTTTTAAATGGAGTTTTAATGTCAACAACATTAAGCAACTGTGGTAGATTAAGGCTTTCACTTACTCATTGCTGTTAAATCCAAACAGTCACAGGCCTCCTTCCACTTAACCTGTGGAACGCTATAAATATCTTCTACACAGAACATTCTTGGCTACAAAAGGGTAGCCAGACACCCCCAGCCATAGCATTTAGTGGCTTTTGTCAGAGTTGTCACCAGGTGACTGCTTTATGTCTGTAGATGTACAGGGCTTAGTTTTAGCTCCTGCTAAATGGTACGCATCTGCCCTGTCTTGAGGCTGTCTTTTGTCTGTCAGAATGCGTACTGCTTAGAGTTATGAGTCTATTGAGGCTTTGGGGCCTTCAGGCAGATCTTGTTAGGGAGATAGACGGAGATGGACAGATGGAGCTCCTAAAGGTCTATGTAAGAGCTGATTCAGCCTATGTTTGCTATAGTGAAGTTTGGAGTTCATTAAAGGATTTTGATCCTGCCTTGACTTCTTAACACCTGGTTCGGCAGCTCAGCAGACGTGGTCACGGTTTGTGTGCTTTGGGTGTAATAGGCCTGGTGCTAGAATTACTTTTCTCTGTTATTTCTAAGATACTTACTCTCTCTATTTTCCTAAAGATTTTGTGATTTTGAAAGGAAAAAAAAAACTCAGGTTCAAATATTATGACAACATTTAACAATTTCACTGTGCAACTGCTAAACAACTTTAAGTTGGTGTTATAAAAACAATGCCTCTTTTAAGATGAAACAATTATATAAACACAGCCTTTTATCTGTTAAGTAAAAGCATCATTGTTTACACTGGCTTGGTTGGAAAAAACACCATGCTTACAACATTTTTCTCTCCTATCTGTTTTATTAGGAGAGTTGTTATATTTTGTTCAACATGTCAACAAAAATTGTCTTAAAAAAACATGTGTTATTGCCAAAGAAAGCTGTTGCCTAGCAGTTTTTTATTTAGCTATGAAAGTAACTATTAGAACAGCAGATCTGAGTGCTGCTTTTACAAACATTCAATTAAATCATTGCAGATTAATAAATGGCAAAATGTTATGTTTCCCGTCCACAGTGGTGTGTTACGGCAGGATTTTGTTTGCCATATGAGCTCTTTAGAGAAGCAGGATTTGCTTTTCTGTTGATCTTTCAGCAGGAACAGTAACAAGCCTTGACATCCTGAATGAGTATAATCCTATGGACTGAAACTTATCAAATGCAGGAAAATACATTCTCAACACTTTACAACAAACAGCTTTTGTGTGTAACTGGAAAAAACAGGTGTTTCCAAGATGGCTATTTCTGCCACCATACATGTCCTGGAACATAACTGAGGAGTCCACAATTTTAAAAGATTGCTATATCTTAAATTTTTAATTTTGGCATCTCAATTTCAACAATAGAACGCACAAATAGTTTGATTACATTCATACAAAAGCACAATTCTACATATTGTGTAGGCAAAAAAGTTGTCTTGAAATCTTAAGATTTAGTTTCCTAAATGTGTGACTGTCCCCATTTTTTGTGTGGACTCCTCTCTTTAATGGTCATTTGGTACAAAGACCGTACTTCTATGCAGTGCTTTGGAAAAAGGAAAAAAATTGCCTTTAATTTTTTAATAAGAGCAACGTCCCTGCAAGAGCTTGATACAGAACCCTCCAGCCAACATTTCTTTAATTTTGTGGACTGTTTTTTTTATTTCTGTTACAATACAGGTATCTGAGAGACGTATGTGAATTATATATTCATTGCAGCTGTTCACATGCTTACAAGCAAATGTACATGGAGCTCAGAGAGTGCCTGTTTTAACTTTCACCCATGTTGGCACTTCAGAGAGCTGGCAGCTTTGAGACACGGGTTTCATCTCATGCCGTGCTCTTCCTCTGCTGCTACGTGCTCTCTGACACTCTGCTCGTCATGTCCAGGGTGCAGCGGGGTGTTTTGCCGGTTCGCTCACTCTGAGTTATAGAAAGGGTAGGATGGTAGATAAACCCAATGCTTGTGCTTAATGGCAGCATGAACATTTTACATGAGAGTAAAAATTGACATGCTTTGAATGCTTGACCCCTCTTGATAATTCTCTGATAGCTTTGCATTTTCATGAAACTTAAATTTTGTAAAAAAGCATTAAGTTGGAAATAGTTTTAATTAGGGGGAAAAACAAGTTTCCCTGGATACATTTACCTCACTGGGACAGCTAAAGTTTTTACAGAAGACAAGGGGTGATCAGTTGTTTGTAACCACTGGATGTAATTTCTTATTAACATTCTAAAGTTACAGCTGGAAAATATGGTAATTATATTGCATTGCGTTACTTTCCCTCTAACAATAGTAGGAATTTGAGAAAATAACAGTTAACGAATTTCACTACAGGTAGCCTAACTAAGCATAATTTTAGCTGTGTAATTTATTGTTCCAGTGAACTTTCTTTGAGTAATATAGAAATATAAATATAACATGCATCTCTGTGACATGGACACTGTCCTGGGTCTTACATCATGTGGACATCTTTTTGTTTGTGAGTATGAGTAGGACTTGAACATAAATTTCCGAGGCTAAGAAAGCACACAGTGGTTTTCATTTTTGCGTGGATATGAAAGTAATGCATGTCCTTTTAGCTATAACAATTTCCTCAGTTATTATGGCAAGTGACTTTATCTGAATGTGTTTCCTTTATATTTAATATTATACTTAACTGCTCCCTGATTTGTCAGTTGTACTCTGTGTGTTTGATTTACAGGACAAACTGCAGCCTCTTGAAGCACGTTAGTGTTCTGTTTTATACCGGTGTCTGGAATAGGAAAGGTGACATGCACTATAAACTTCACCACTCCGCAGTGTTAAAGCAGAGCAGTTTAAATTTCAGGAAATTAAATTTTATGGGCATCTAATGATTTTGTTCCGAGTACAGTGAAATGTTAACTCCACGTTTCCTCATTACTCTGGTCGCAGGGGTAAGGCTGCTTTTTGCCTGCCCCCCCTCCCCCATCATGGGGGGGGCATCGAGAGCTTGAATGTTGAAGGCTTTGTTTGATTTTTTTTATGCTCAATATAAGATGTGTATCCGTCTTTTACTGGCATTAAGTCAGTTTCTTTTAATGCAGTAGTGTTCTGCAGTGACTGATCCACCTTTTCCGCTCTTGTTTATTTAATATACCAAACTGCTTGTCGTGCTTTTGTGTTATTGCTTGGTAATTACTAGCAGTAGCCGTAGGAACTTTAATCCTGTTGTAGTTTGTAGGAGAGGAATTATTTTGAGCTTTGAAGATTAGTTCACTTAAAGAGGTTTACGCAAAGCACAGCAACATAGCTAGTTGACTTTAGCTACTGAGCGTATGCTGTGTACTGGGATGTGCATATAAAGGGATTACAAGTCTGGCTTTTCTTGCACATTTGCTTGACAGTTTAACTGGCGTACCAATAGCTTCTCCATCAAAGAACTGCAGAAACCACATTAATTACTACCTGCCCTGGTGGGTGTTGACAGAGGTAGCTCACATTGTCGAACCATGTAAAAAAAAAGAGGTGGGAAAGTTTTGCATCATGCCTCTTTGGAATGATGAACACACGTCAACCAGTTGCCGAGAGTCTTTAATCAGTGTAATTCAGGAATTGAATTGTTCAGCAGTGCACACAGCCACCTTCTTGTCATGTGTGTTCAGTCATCTCCAAGTCCAAATTCCTTACAAATGTGTGCCTAATTACAGAGGTATGTCAGGCAGAATAAATGCGGTCATACATATTTTTTATATAAAAAAATACTTTGGCATCACACGAAGAAATATTTGATCAAGTAACAGAAAGTAGATTATACTAGTCTATTTTACACTTTTAAATGCTGGCTTTAAGCATTTTTAGGGAATTAAGCTCACTGCTTTTTGCTGTTAAAAAAGATCTAAAATTTTTTAAGCATTTTATCTTCACTCTTTTATATGCTGTACTCAAAGATGGGATTTCTGACAAAAATGTGACTATATATTTTCCAGACATCTTGTTTTATTAGTTATGAAAGTGTCTTCTTCATGCACATGTGATTTGACATGGGTGAGTGGCCTCTCTGTGCACATGTGATTTGACATGGGTGAGTGGCCTCTCTGTGCACATGTGATTTGACATGGGTGAGTGGCCTCTCTGTGC
>JABJVR010049226.1:0-60161 GCA_025773905.1 Chitala chitala | reverse complement strand
TGTGTGTGTGTGTGTGTGTGTGTGTGTGTGTGTGTGTGTGTGTGTGTGTGTGTGTGTGTGTGTGTGTGTGCACTTCACAATGGTCACTTACAGAAATGGAAGTTAAAACATCTGGCATTCTGCTTCCAGGACAATAAAGAGCAGAGAAGCCCCTTGTTTACTTTGTGCCTGCAGCAGTGACTTCCTAACTTTCTACTCTTGAATGTGGGTTTCCTCAGCTGTCTGTGGACTGGAGCTTGCCTTGCAAGTTGAAGGTGACCTTGTTCTCCCTGTTAGAAAAGAAAATAGCAACTCCTACTGATTTCACTCTAATGTAACACAAATTAAATCTCTCAAGACTGGGATGTTAGTGGACCACGATGCCCTAAACTGTCACAAAATAGTCTGTTTACTGTCATGTTTTTTCAGACTGCAGTTAATGGTTGTTTCTCCAGCAGAAGTAGGTTGCCAGTGTCACATAGGTCTCAAATGAAAAATAATGTGAGCATATGCGTCAGAGCGCGGCACTGTAATGCCAGATGTGACGGCATGCCTCCACTGGCTGCCGTACGCGAACGGTTTTGTGAATCCAGGTGAATAATTGAAAAGCTTCAGGCATTTAAAGTTGGCTGCATTTGCTGATGAGAGCCTGATCATTGGGCCTGTGTGCTGTGAGGTGAAGTCTTCCCCCAGGTGGGGTGTGAAAAGCTCAGGTGCTTCCCTGTCTGTGTCTGAGGCTTGGTCTTTTTCCACAACCCCAGCTGTGCTGGGCTGCTTCAAAAACGAGATGCCACCACAACAGACGAACATGACCGACTTATGGTGCTTTGGGAGATGTCAGTGAGGGAAATTACCCAGAGAAAGTCAATATGAAATCCAGTGTTTTTTTTATATTATAAATTTGTACTAATCATTTGCTGGCCATTTTTGACGTTGTGTAGAAGGTAATGAAAAATGTAGGCAATTGTTTTAAAGTAGACAAAATGAGCTTGTGGCATGGTTTAACATGCTTTTAAGGTCAGCATGGGAGAAATTCACCAGCTTGTTTGTAAGCGATGTAAACAAGGCTAATTTTAAATGACGATCTGCCATTAGTAGAGGAGAAATAGGCAATTAAAAATACACTCTTACACTCCTCCGCCTTCTCGTGCTTTGGTGCTCTTGTTCCTGGGTGACATTCTTAAATAACCTTGTTTCCCAGGCGATGCCACTGCCTGCTATCAGCAACACCCTTTCCTGTAAACTTTAAATAAACGGAGAACAGCTCTGCTGTTTTGTGTAGCCCAGACTATCTTGTTTCACAGTCTTTCTGCTCTTGAAAGTTCTGTGTTATAATTTCCATTTTTAGTAATCTGTAGGCAGTAACAGATCCGCTGTCTGTTTTTATTTAGTCCAAGATATGAATTAATAATAGAAAAGCATAATTTTAAGTCTGTGTTTCTGTACAGCACTGTGTGCAGTGCAAGGGCATTATTCAGTTGTCATCCGGCATACAGTATTAGTGATGGCACTACTGATGGTGTAAAATAATACCTTAGAGCTGGTAAGGATGTTAAAGATGTACCTTGTTCAGGTATAATTTTTGTCTTGTGCCCACAAGTTTATGTGTTTGGAGTTTTAATGGTGTCCCTGCATGGGTTTCCTTAAGACTATTTCTATAGTGTTTGTGTGTGTGTGTGTGTGTGTGTGTGTGTGTGTTTGCCTTGTATTGGACTGATGTGCTGCCCAGTGTGATCGTTTTGGAACAGCCCACAGGCTTTATGATTTACACATCAGGGGCTACGTTTCTAGCACTACCACTCGATCATTTTAATGTTTCGTCAGTTGAAAAGCATTAACAAAACAAACAGTGTCACTGCTGGCCCTTGGGATCACACTGACGCTGATCCCATCACGTCGATGTTCGCTGGCGCAGTCTGGGCGTGTGTAAGTGACAGAGACCCAGTGTTACAGTGTTGGCACACTCATACGTTTCATGTGTTCTGCAACTCGGTCTTTCGTAGAATATGACGAAGCCCCTACCATTTGATGAGATGGGCTTAGACATAGAGTTCTTGAACAGTGTATGTAAATTATTTTGGGGGGAGCACAGCAGGGCAGATCAGACACATAGCTACAAAAACAAGAACATGAGTAACGGCATTATCAAAGAATCGGTTTCGTTGACGCCAATCTATTTGGATGCCCGTTTAGGAACCAGACATTGTTTGGCTCCCACAATTAGTTTAAATAAAAAGAGGCGCGCCGGTCACCGGGCTTGTAACCAAATTACTGTGGGAGGTCTAACGCACACTGGATGTGACAGGTTGTAATTTTGCTGTCATGCTTTGCTGATCCGCTAGGCCAACTTGGCTTTAAAGCAAAGAAAGGAGACCCCTCCCACACCCTCAGAAACAATGGGCCCAGATTATCTGAGGACAAATATTCACATCAGTCACCTCCGTTAGTTTCTGCACTTCGTAGGGGGAAACACTCACAGCTCTCTGCTGCTCTTGTGCAACGCTTTGGAAGGCCCGTAAGACTTGTGCGGATCGAGGCCCCTTGTGACGGCAGAGGAGGCTGGGAAGCTTCGACTTGGTGTCTTCACATGCAGCAGGACATCACAGGAAAATGTTTGTGAAGGAAAGAAGGTAGCAGAACTACGCAGTATTGACGCTGGAGCGATTTTGAAGGTGTTCATGTCTGCTCTATCTCTGACTGAGGTAGCGCTGTCCCATGGAGTCTGTTTTCCACCACTCAGATAATGCACCACTTCTCACCAGCGTCATGGAGCATGCGGGGGGTCGCCGCCACGTTAAGGTGGAGTTCAAAATAAGGTTCACCTCTGAAGACCAAGGGAGCAGGCAGAACAAATGCAGTTCTCGTTTTCCGGGTGTGTCTCAAGGCTGAATAGGCTCATGCCTCCTAAAACGCCTAAATGCCAGATGCCTGGTTTCACTTCTGTTTTACTCATTCCTCCAGACTGTTGGACATGTGCTCTGCACTCAGCACAAAGAGCACATAAGGGTATAAACACCTCTTTATAGTATTGCATTTAGACATTTTCATCTCCACTACGTGACTCATTTCCTATATTATTACTGACCAAGTGCTGTTAACAGCTTTCTTTCCTTATCTGGGTTTTAACCTAAATGTGCAGCTGTACCTGAATCACAGGCCACGCTGTACGATCTCTCACTGGGTTAGTTTAATCTGTAATATCTGACCCCGATTTTCACTCTGGCTCGTTTCTAAACATCTCCCTGCCGTGTGCGATCACTGCACCTTATGGCTCCTTAGATATCATTGCTGGCCGAAAATGGGAAGTTGTTCATTTCAGAGGTGTCTTTATGAACTTTACAAGGTTTGCATTGTCGACTCCATTGCAGAATGTTTGGCTGTGATGTTACAATGTGTCTGGTGGACACCCAGGGGGGTTGAATTTAAGCAAGTGAAATATGTCTTTTGTTGTCATGGCAAGGATGGGAAATGGAAACTGTTGGTTGTGTTTATGATTAATGAAGAGTATGCAGTATTTTTTTTTTCTCCAATTTTGTGTTGTGTCAGTACTTCACATAGTGGACCATGTGAACCTCAAGTGACCATGCAAAACCCAGACCAAGGTGCTCCTTTCTTTTCTTTTCTTTTCTTTTCTTTTATTTTCAGTCTTTAGAGTTGAGAATTATTTTATTCATACTTCTGTAATTTTACTTCTGAAAGTGTTTGGCCCATAACAGTGAAATGGTCTGCAGGAGGACTCTACAGGAAATATGTATATGACACCGATTCTTTTGACGTTTGATAATAGCCGCACATCCCGACACTGGTTGTATGTGGTAACTGTTATTTCAGTTTGGTTCCGATCTCACGGGTCCAGTACTCGATGAACTCTGGGAGATTTCACTTCCGTCTCAGTGAGCAATATGTTAACATAAACTGTGGCCAGACACTTGTGGTGTCGAGCTGTGACGAGACATCGGTTTTATTTTTCGTTTGCCTTTCTGTGGGCACAGCTTATTTTCACTGTTTTCTGACCAGTGCTTGTTGTTGTCAGAAGTAAACACTCTTCAGGGAACAGACCTTGAAATATCAGGGCAATATTTCTTTATCCCCTTCCTTACACTGGGGTCCAGCAAATTCTGTTGTGAAGAAAACAAACTGGAAAAGGTGAACAGTTAAAACTTTTGCTTATTGAAAATAAGATGGTTATGTAAGGTTATGTATTTCCTGAAAGCAGGTGACCATCTGAATGAATAAATTGTACAAAATAATTAGTCATAATGAGATGTATGCAAGCAGTTGTTGGGTACTTTTGGTCCATATTCCATTCCTGAATTTCATATTGAAAGCTGTCTTGATGAAGCAGGAAATGAGACTGAATAGGTGAACATAATTCATAAGAAGTTGTACTCTACTTGGATTCATCAGAATGGCATGGATTGCATGGACCACTCAACGTCTTGGCACTTTGGTAAGCACAAATGTGTCTTTAATGTGGTTGAAATATTGTGAGTGAAACACTGCTACACATTTGAGATAAATGGCGTCTTGTGTTCATTTAAGCACCTGGTTACATTCTGAGCACCTGAGTTCTCCTGAATTTTGAAGATCTGTAACTTTATCTAAACAGTTAATAAACAACTGTATTTTTTAACAAAGCAAAGGGGACAGTGCTAGATTGGGGAGAAGGAGAGCTGAGGTCAGAGAATACAGAGCAGTGTTTGCCACGCCTTCCTCAGAGTAATTGCAGGAATGTGTGCGTTCCCATTAAACCCTGATCTGTTTAGCTAGCAGTTTTGGTCACCCAGTGCGGTCTTTTTATGGCTTCTATAAAAGGTTGGAGTTTTCTCTGAGTTTCCTCCTAGCCATGCCAAAACCACAACAGATGCCCAGAGCTCGCCCAACCCCCATTTGTTCCTCATTACCAACTGGCAGCTGCCGCGTTTTGTGCAGCCGGAAGAGAAAACAAGCGTTCTGCCATCACGAAGCTTTTGACAGAGCTGCTATTTCTCTCCCATAATTTAGGTAAATGTATCTCACGTTGGAAGAATGAGTGTATACCATCAACATGGGCATCTGTGTGGCATTAACCAGTATGGCACTTTAGACAATCACATGTACCTGAATATCACAAGATTGCTATTGGCTCTGTGGCTTTCCACAGAATGATGTGTTGATATCCTCCTCCTGGTTAAGGAGAGGGCAAATGAGTGACTCCTCCTTTGAGGCTGCAGACATTAACACAGTCAAAGCCAGCTTCTGTCTGTATGTCTATGTGTATGTTTGTGTGGTATGTATGTGTTGGTGTGTGTGATTTTTCTCAAATGTCAACATTTGGGTTTTCACCCAAGGTTTCCTGTCATTATGCTGTCGTTGTTAATGCATGGTATACACAGTGGAATTCCCTTTGCAGACAAAAAGGCCCTCAAAATGAAACTCTTGACTAGGGAGTACACCTAATGTTTGACAGACAAAAGGCTATGTATCAATTCATGTCAAAGTTTAAAACAAGGTATAATTACCAAACGGAACAATTTTGAAATAAAATCTGTAAGATAAATCAACATGCTGTAAAAACTAGTTAAATATAACTGTTTATAGTTGGAGCCAAACACTGCGATGGGTTGGAGTCCTATCCGGGATGTACTCTGTTTTGTGCCCTAGGCCAGAGGTTGGCAACCTGTGGCTCTGGAGCCACAAGCAGGTCTTCCACCCCTCTGCAGTAGCATTGCCTGTAATGAGAGAAGGACTGAACATAGCACCTTTCGGCTCTTTTGATAGTGAAGGTTGCAGACCCTTGCCCTAGGCTGCTTGGGATGGCTTTCAGGCCCAATATGACCCTGCAAAGGATAAGCAGCTTGAAAATGGATGGATGGGTGGAAGGCCTAAGTGGAGGTGGTGGTGCTGCAGAGATAAGCTGGGATGAGCTTCAGTGTCTGTCCCACAGTGGGCCCCAGTGATGTCATAAACAGAGAATTTCTCTACTACACTGTCCAGCAATATACAAGCATCAGATGTATACAAGAAAGTAACATCTGCTAAGCAATAAAGCATACATGTAATCTCATTGTTTAATTGCTTATCCTGTGTGGGGGTTGCAGATGACCTCGATTGTCTCAGGAAGTGTATGATGAAAGACAAGGTGTCAACCGATCATGGATAAAATACACATGTGAAAAATCTGTTCACTGTTGAGTCAGACTCCAGGCAGCTTTTACAGTCATGTAAGCCTGGTTGTCATGTAAGCGTTGGTTGGTGAGGACTTTGTCTTTGGACACTGTAACTGAATACTTATAAAGTCTTTTTGATTAGCATACATATAAGTGCTTTGCAAGGTGATTGATTATTTATGTGTGGTTTTCTGTTAATCCAAAATGATTGACAGGCAGAGGAGACAATACAACAAAAAGGTTTTCTGTTTTTTCAGGACTTGGTAAGGTGAGAATGGGAATGGTAGTGTCATACGTGTTAAGACTTTGCCGCTGCAGCCTTTGACGTGTTACACACTGCTGCGTTGTGACAGTGCACCTCCCACTGTTCCACTTAACACCCGCCACTCTCATTTTTGGTACTGACAAAGCACCACGCGGTGGCAGGTTTGCTGTGTAGTTACGGATCGTGCCTGTGGTCACAATCGGGCCAGTCCACATTTTGCTGTGATGAGCGCCGGCACTCAGATGGCTTCCGACCAGCAAATTAGTGGGACTTTGTCAGCCTGATTCATATCATGCATTTGGCAAACAGGGCTGCTTTTAATGGGATTTACACAAATTATTTGTGTGTTGAGGGAGGAGAGATTATATTGAAGTAGGACAGGGCGTAAAAGCAGAGACGACATAATTAGTAAAACAGTTTTACCAGAATTACCAGACATTACTAATGTCCCTCATCGCTGTTCGCAAAGGTTAAGAGGATTGTTTTACACCCCAGAGTAAAGGTTACTTCCCCGGTTTCACAAGACATATTAGTGTTTGTACATAGGTGTTCTTTCAGTATTCAGGTACAGTGTGTGTGTAGTTCTTGAATTGTTTTTGAGTTCTATCCACAATCTTACTGAATTATCAGTTTTCTTGCATATTATATTATCCATGTATCCTAATTTAATTACGAATGTTTAGTTACCCTGCAGTATGTTGGCACCCTGTCTGTGCTTTATCCTGTGCCCTGTGGTGGGTTGGCACCCTGTCCACGATGTACCCTGTGATAGGTTGGCACCCTGCTCACGGTGTACCCTGTGATAGGTTGGCACCCTGCTCACGGTGTGCCCTGTGATAGGTTGGCACCCTGCTCATGATGTGCCCTATGATAGGTTGGCACCCTGCTCACGGTGTACCCTGTGATAGGTTGGCACCCTGCTCATGGTGTACCCTGCTTTGTGCACTGTGGTGGGTTCATGCGCTCTTCAGAATGTGCCCTGCTTTGCGTCCTGTGCTCCATGTGTTAGGATGTCCAGTATAAATACCTGAAAATGGAACAAATGACTCTAGTTACTGTTTCCATTGATCCCCACTTTTCTCTTCTTTACCCTACATATTGGCTGGCTAAGAAGATGATAACGCAAGATTTCAGTTTAATACACCAGTTAGGACCTTCCAACAGTTTGCTGAAGATCAGGACGCCCCAAGGCTACTGCTGCTACAATACATGCTGTTTTGCATTGGAGTGTAATTTTTCAGGCATGGGCACTGCGTTTCGTTGCTGGAGAAATTAAATGAAGATGCCTTCTGCTCCACGCCAACTGGGTGCCACTTACAGCTGTTTCATCCTTTTTATGTTGAGTTAGATTTATGTCCCGTGTCCATCGTTTCCAAAAAGGCCGGGGAAGGCTGGACAGCTCAGAGTGGATGTCACATTTTGTTTATGTCTCATGTACAAAGACCTGCAGTCCATGTGTCCAGAGCGCCAAGTTAACAGTCACAGGTGTTACATGCTGCAGGGACATTGTGGCATTTTGTAGTTACAGAAATAGTTACTAAAATTGGACTGCATTTGTTCTTCAAAAGCATTGATTCAGTTACGATACTGCTGTGCTTAGTTACAAGGTTCTGAAACTGAATGAATGATGAAGCTGCAGGGATTCTCATGCTTTGGTCTGATATGTACACTCTTGCAGTTCAATTTACACAAGCGCTGGATTAAAAACATCAGTGTATTATCTTAATGGCTTTCCTACAAGAAGCGTTTAATATCCCAGATGCAGATGAAAGCTCATGTGCAAGTCAACTGTTTGCAGGTATCGTGTGGGACAAAAGTGGGAATGGTGCAGTGGGCGGGGGGCACGCGACCTGTGGGATTTGCTATGGGACCGGCTTCACTTTGCGGCTTCTCTCCATGCTTCCTCCTCAATAAAGGAACCAGCAGAACATGTGTGAAGCTTCCACTGCCCAGTTAGAAGGGCCTCACAAAGATGTGCTCGCTGGAAATATAAAACGGCCCTCTTAATTCCAGTCCCTGTCTACCACCTCCACACGGAAAAACGAAGTTTACCATATTGCTGTATTTCTTTGTGTCCCATTGCCCTAACACCTTCACAACTACCACATGGAAACATGCAAGACAAAGTAAGTCCTCAGTAAAACGGGTGGCATCCAGAACAAAAATGGGCTATTGTTCAGTTTTTAAAACTGCCACTTTCTACAGTTTCCCATTAGTAAATGAGAACTTATGTCTTGTTTAGACGTGCTGTAATTCTTCCCTAAGGATTTATCCCCGTTGTCTTTCTGATGGGAAATAAAAGCCGTACACATGTATCCTTTGGCAAGGCTTGTAAATGAAGCAATTTTATTTTGTGCTCTAATTTATTTATTTTAGTCATGTTGCTCAACATATAATTTTCCTTTGACAACGGTTGTGTTTTTTCCATGGAGAAATGCCAGTAAATATGAAGACAGATTGTGCTGAGCCTTTCAAATTCGATTTCATAAAAACCATGTGAAGGATCATTTTGAGAGACAGACTAAAAAAATCACACTTTGAATTTGTGCCAGATCTTTGCAGCACGTATTAAAACATCATGTCTGCAGTACCAGGCTTGCGCTCTCTACGGAAAAGCTGCAGCTTAGAGTGGCAGAAATTCGCACGTTTTGGCAAGTGGAAGGCTTTGGGATTCATTATTACAAAGGCTTATAGGGTGTCACAGCAATGGTATAGAGTACGTATGCTTGCAATTTACAGTTTATCTTGAAATAAGTCATAGTGCCTTATAATACAGTTCACGTTGTGTAAATGATCTGCTATGTATTTGCTATTACATGGATGCTATGGCAGCAGCAGGAAAGGGAAGTCTAACTAGACAAGGGCTGTTGTTCAAGTGCCCCTCTGATTGGTGGACAAGGTGTCAGTACATGTATGCAGCACTGTTACCGCCCTAGAAGGCACCCAGGTAATGCCTCCTGCTTGTTTCTCAATGCTGTGCAAATTATCCTACACAGGAGCTAAGTTTTGGTGTGGATCTCAAGTTCTTCATGAGTTAAGATTGTTGAAGATTTTTGGCCTTCCTGAAGTGTGTGTGTGTGTGTGTGTGTGTTGGGGGGGGGGGGAGTGGATTAATGCAATTAGAGGTGGACTTGTACAGAACGTTCACCACTCAGTCAGAGAGCTGGGGAATGCAGTGGAAAGGAGGGGAGAGAAATCACACTAACTGGACCAGGCTAGTTCTGTCAAGGATGTTTTGGTACATGTCAAAATGCACTCGCTCATTAGCAATGCATGCGACTCTTAAATATTCCATATTCCAAGGCTCAATGATCACACCTTTAGTGCGTCTAAATGAGTGGCATTCAAATTCTCTCCTTCAGTGTGGGATGTGTTTAGACTTATAAATTTACAGAACCTATAAATCACATCTTTTTTTCAAAAACAGACTGTTTTATGGATTGGGGAGTGTGTGTGTGTGTGTGTGTGTGTGTGTGTGTGTGTGTGTGTGTGAATGAGAGTGAGCGAGTGGAAGTGAATTAAAGACTTATGAATTGGAGAGGATTATGTAGCTTGTGTTTAACAAATTATTACCTCCTGACCTGAGGAGGTAGGAAAGCCAGTAAGATTGGAGGAGAGGTAAATCTATTTCAGACTCAGCCACTAAACTGTCTTTGATGTTCTGCTGATGGCGTGTCACCGTGCATGACAAATAGTTCCATGTACCGGTGCGTCGATGAAGTCTAATTCTATTAAGGCTTATTGCTGCCCACTGTCCTTAAGTAACCCCACTTAAATGGGAAGCCAGAGTAGGAAGCAGGTCACCTGGAGGGGGTAAAATGAAAAAGAATCAGTTTGGTTGCCTTACCTTTGTCTCTTAAATTTCTTTATCAGCTAAAGCTCAAAGATCTATAATGGGTTCTCATTTGCAAACCATCTTCCCCTGATTACGGTACAGATACTATATTAGTAAAGAATTTGAATCTTTGGTGCACAACTCAGCTGAAGAATTTGACTCTTTGGTGCATGACTCAGGTGAAGAACCTGGAGTACATTAAACTGAATTGCTTCTGTAAAATATCAGGTTACATGAGTAAATTAAATAATCATAATCTTGTCCAATCAGGTGTGTATTGTTTATAATAGACTTATGACCTTTATACTGTTTTGACATCTTATATGAGAATAAACAGTTCATTAGTGCTGAATTCACATGGTTAGGGACTTAAGGACATAACATGAATAGGAAATTATCCCTTCATCTGTTTTGCCTTAGCCTTTTGTCCAAGCCCTCTTTAGTGTGTTGTAGTGGCTGATGTATCGTGATTCCCAATATTTCCTCCCCCAATGACACAGCGTTTGATTATGTGGTAAGCTGTGGAATTACAGCTTTGGCCATGGAAGTGTGCCATCTTTGTCTGAGTTGAACCAGGCAGGCACATTCAGTGGTGAGATTTACAGTCTTGTATGAACACTCTTCCTCCACAAAGATAATGATTTCTGATACAGGAAACTTCCACCAGGGACAGCAGAGATGATGCATTCTGACACAACCACACTTCATTGCGTGTTGTTAACATGTTATGTCATCCCTGCTGTGTTAATGCAAAAATTATTTTTGTTAACAGCAGATTTGAATTTAAATCCACGCTTATTGCCTTAAATTCAACTGTAAGAACTGCATTAAACACGCAAGTCTTAAACACAATTAATCAGTTAGGTCTTAGCCTGCACGCATTGGTATAAGAACTGCTTCAGTACAAGCTGACATTCTAAAAGCATCTCTGTGATGTTGGATTGTGAGATGTTTGGATTTATAGTTTCTCGTTTCCCTAACAGATGGATAGGGCACCACAGCTGTGGATAGAAGAGCTGTTTATCTGAATGATTCCCAGGTTTTTTTCTCATCATTGATTGTTTTCACTCTGCTCAGATGGATGTAGAGAGATGTAAGTGGACAAGATAAAAACGCAATGGCTCACACATAAAAAACACACAGACACTCTAATGTCCATCGTAAGTCTTGAAGTCAGCAGTTACTTATGTTAAACTGTCATGGATATCCAGAATTTCACAGAAAGGAGCACACACAGATTTGCTGTAATTGACTTAGTTGGAGGCAAACTTCAGTGTTTCCACAATGTTTCTAGAAAATGGAAGCGAATGTCTCTTTTGTTAAATTTTGGTAGAGTTCTGTTTGTCTGGCTTGATATAAATTTTTAAAAATAAACACGAATGTTTTGAACATTTGGATAGAGACAAAGTTATCCTTGTTAAAAAAGTCAGATTCCATTTGCGTTTCTGGAAATGTAAAACCAAAGACAAAAAAGGATTCATTCATTTTTATAATTTGGATAGCCCACTGTTCTGTTGATGTTTTTACTGTGCCGTAACAGTAACGATGGTAGCAGATGTAATGAAAACTGGAGTTCATATGAGGCTTAACCTCTTTGCTGCCCTCTACTGCTTGGGGGGACACTGACTTTCCACGGCAGGGTTTTGGAATGCACTGGGCCACTCTTTTATGTACCTTTTAGGGGAACATGGATATGAGAACATGTGTCGGAGAGCAAATAGACAGTCAACGTGAAGATGAAGGGCAACTACAAGCCTTTTTTATGCCACTGGGGTGTGAAACACAAAACAGAAATGATCACTATCCCTCCGTCTGCCTCACAGCCCTGGCTGCACAATAGATGGGCCTAGGCTAGCCCCAGGAGCTATTCCGCTAACACCTTATAATGATACTCATTCACCCTGTCAGTCCACAAAGCAATGGCTCCATCACCATGGCGTCAGCCCCAGCGTTATAGATGGGGGTCAGACTAGCTCCGGAGTTGTGTTGTGTGCCTATGTCATTTTCCTGGGGAGAAAGCTTAATGGTGCATGTGAAGTCTGCATAGTGTGGATTGGTCTGCTAAGACTAAAGTGGCCATCCTGTTCTGCTCTTTCATCTTCTGCTCTTACAGCATTTGCTCACTCATATTCAGGGTTAGTTCTGGCTCATATTGTTGCTGCCTGCAGTCTTTGTGACAAGGTGCAGTACTGAGCATTTTCATACTTATAGTTAAATTTAGCTTGGCTCCTGAATTCTGTCTCAGAATTAGACTGTCTGCTTATCTGAAAATATGCCTTTTATGTTTGACAGCTGATTGTAACATGCATTGATGAATTGTAGATATGCAGGTTTAAGTTTTTGTTTGTTTGTGATGGCATGCTAATCTCTTTGGCATCACATGCTAATTGGCTTTTTATGAGTTTGCAAAAGAATGTCGTTTCTGTGCCATTTTGTCCTCCAGCAATATATGATGGGTAGAGGGTGATACCTGATATGTGAAGAGGTTTAGCTTTTGTCCTGTGTGTCTGTCACTGCTTAGATCTGTACCATGTTTAAGTCACTGGTTGTCTGTGATGGGCTCATGGCTGTCACTAGTTATGTCTGGGACAGGCTTACACTTGTAAACACTTTCATGTCTCTGACTGTCTTGCATGGTTCTGTCTCTATGTTCAGAAAGGGGTGTATCTAGAACAGTGTCCAATACTGTTTCAAGAAAACTGCACGTCCTTCATGCAGGATTCGAGGAGCCCTGTGATGGCAGAGGTGTCAAGCATACAGGTGTCAGGTGTGGAGAAATTTTGCTCTAGGCCAAAAGCAGCATTTGTGCTTTAAAGTGGATATGTGCAGAGCCTTGCCACTTCAGCAGAGTATGTCTGGCTCTCACTGGTGATCATTCTCCTCTGCTGTTCTCCCAGTGGCAGAGAGGCCAGGCAGCTGGCCTTTCTAAATCCAGAGGGGCTTATTCCCCTTGTATCTGTACACACAAGCTTCACTCCAGCTTCTGCAGTTCTTTCTGTGATTTCACCAACTCACCACAGAGACGCCAGCTGCTTGCTGGCCTCTTAAGTTTTATTCTTTTGCTGTGGGTGTATCCTGGGCAAAAAAAAAAATCATTATGCAAATTTAATAACTGCCCGGGTCATCTAAACTTTTGGTCATCCACCATTTATTTACCAAGGTTTTCTTATTTTTAAAATTTATTCACTTTCTCATTTCTGTAATTGTGCTTGATGGTTGGGAGCGCCATCTGTGATGCATTTAAAACGTTAAATCATCAAAACAGCAAACATTACGACGAAATGTTGTTGCCTAATTTTCTTTGTTGTGTTTTCCCATTTTCTTTTTTTTCCATTTTAATAAATTTTCCCTTTTCTGGCAAGCGTGCACCTTGAAGAACTGTTGAGAACGAGGACCTGAGATTTGTCCAAATTAACATTCGTTTGCTGTAATTTCACGGCCGAGTGGACCGAAAGCGTTCCCGGGGGTGGGGCGGCCTCGGGCCGTCCGAGGTTCGTTGCTGTCTGGACGTACTGTCACCGCTGAGCCCTGGACTCCCACAGCCACGCTAGCAGGTCTGGCAGCCTTCATTGGCCTGCCTCATGCAAGAGCATCTCGTTAAATTGGACCGTTAGGCGCCTCTCGCTGTCCTGCCTCCACAGCAGCTGGCTGTACTGCAGGGTAACTCTAAATCTACATCAAATTTTACAAGAGTCCTCAGCAGACTCCATTTATTTATTTATTACAAGTGCCTTATCGTCAGCTTTGGTGAGAAGCTCAGGAAATTGTCTAATGGCAGAAGAAATGTGATTTGAGTAGAGATGAATTTTCTAAGGTGAATCCCACCAGTGTCGGGGGGGCTGTAAGAGGGGTTGTTCAGCCTTTATTTGTCTGCAGTTTATTGCAGAGTATGTAAAGTTTCTGCTTGTCGGTCTGTATTTGTGTCTTTCTAACCAACATTATTTTGCTTTCCTTTGTTACCTCCAACAACATCTTTGTTTTGAGACATTGACGGACGCACTGGAAGAGCTCACTAAAGCTTTACTTACAACCGTGTTCTCTGCCAACATCCCACACGTTGAGATGTTTCCAGAAATCTAGTCAACAAATTGAATTTTGGCCAAACATGGACACTAGTTTTTTTAAATAAAATGGGGAGAGGAACTGAGATACTCTTGGCATTTTTGATAATTTTCGCAGAAACTAGGCACTGGAAAACAAAACTTCAGCTGGTTAACATGAGGCTAAAGCGATGTGGAGCAACTGGGCACCAATGCTGTGCCACGTTCTGCAGTAAGAAAACATCACTCAGGCGACATTTAGGACAGTCTCGTTCTGTTGACCAAGGTGAGATGTCGCTACCTTGCCAAATTAAACTACTTTTGAACCGGACCCAAAAGACTAAATCCACTTTTGGGCCAAATACAATACGAGAGCACTGAGAGAAGGGCAACACGGTGTACAATGGTGTACAATGGTGTACAATGCATTCCCGTGTATTGTGTTTTAATTCTTTGGGCATTAAGCAAACATATTTTTGTACTCGCCTCTTTGCTTAAAATATTACACTTGGCTCAGTGGCCTTTGTGGCACAATTTTGTCTGTGACGGTGTTTGCTAGGGCCAAGTAACCATTTACACACTTTCTTTTCTATATTTGGCTTTTCTTCCATGACTATGATAAAGTAGGGATTTTACATTCAAAATCTGATTTAAATCTATTCATTGAGTTAATCTTCTCATATTCCTTTGATACAAATTTGTTCAGCACATTAACTCTATTATGTGTATGATGGTGATTAAGGGGTTTATGGATTTTTTTAAAAGCATTTCGCTGGTTCTCCCGAGGCGTGACAGCCCAGTGATGAGTGGATTGTGTCATCGATGACACCCTACTGGAGAAGTGCCAGGCTCATCCTACAAAGCCCTCGCTGTAGAAAATGCAAGCCTGAAGGTTTAGGTCTCCCTTAAAACCTTTCTATAAAATCTTTATTCTATTATGGGAAAATGTTTAGGGTTAGACATAAACTCTGTCAGTTCTCCATGGGATTGGTCATCAGCACAGGCTCCTTAATGCTCATCGTGGAAGATCTCTTCACCTACAAAGTTACCTGCTGTAGATAAACTCTGCTCTCTCCTCATGTTTTCTTCTCAGACATCTCACAATGTTTGAGTTTCTGCATACAGTTAGGAAGAAAACTAATGTTCCATTATCCGGGAGGTCTATACAGCTGGCTTCTCCCCCATTACACCGTGTCTGAGAAAAGAAAGACACTTCTTCTGCTATCTTCTTCTGACAGTCGTGGGACCTTCTGAGTAAACAGAAAAATTGGGTGCAGCTCCTGTGATGACATAGAGAGCACCCTGTGTCCCCAGGATCCCCACCCTGTGTCCTCAGGATCCCTACCCTGTGATCCCAGGATCCCCACCCTGTGATCCCAGGATCCCCACCCTGTACAAGAGTGCTGCTCCACCCTCACCAGGGACAAATCCACAGCGTGTGCTGGTCGTGGTTTGACACTGTTCTACAGGAGGCAGTCTTCATGGTTAGCTGCTCTACAGGGCAGGTAGTTGGAGGGCCTTTTTTGTGGGATTTGGGCCAGTGCCCATGTTTGGATCAGAGGGAAGCTTCACGAAGCCGTGGTGGGCCAGATTGTGTGAATATGCTAAATGTGCACGTGTGAATAGGGCTCAAGGTAGACCCCTGCTTCGTTACCAAGCCCACCCCTCACATGAAGTTCTGTGAACAAATTTGTTTGAAGAAGGGACAACGCACTGCGCACAGGTGTCTGGTAATGTTAAGTTCAGCACTTTTTAATACAGGCACCTTCTCTACATCTGGAGCCATTGCATGCCAGATAATGCTAAACCAGTGAAGGTAAACCTGTCCCCTTTTTCGAGGGTAAACCAACGAAAATACAGTCCCAATCCAAATGACTTGTTATAAGGGGAAACATTTGCGCTGGTCCTACTTCCCATTGTTCTATATTTAGCTACCCCACCCCCTTGTCCATAATGACTTACTGTTTTACACTTTGTTCGTTTAAACAGTGAGCTCTTTACTGGAGCTGTTTAAAGGCGCGCCGTATTGATTTACTGATTTACTAGCTCTAATTCATATCAAGTATCACAATCACACTGACAAATTGTGCTTTAAAACCTAATAGCCTTATGTCATATTTGTCTTAAGAACGTGCTTCTCAGCACATTGGATGGTGTGCTTTATTTGCAGAACATTAGGCAGCTGGCAGAAAGCACAGCTAAGACATTTATGGTGTAATATAGGAAAAAAACACAAGCTGACCCCCCCCCACCCTTCCACATACACACGCCTTTTTGGATCTTATCATGGTCTTTAAAACAACTAATTTTAACCAACTGTTACTGGGCTTACACGCGTTACCTCTTTATGACTATATCGGGCGAAGTTTTCCACCTAGCATCAAGGCCGTGGCTGTTGGCATGAGGAGATTCTTTTTTTTACCCTCTAAGGCTAGGGGAGTGATTTTTGTTTAGTGTTCTCTGCCAGGAGGCTGGTGCCAGCATAAGCCACCTTGGAATGCAGGCAATGTAGAAACACAACCCAGCGCCCCTGTCCAGGGGTGCGACACAGCATGTGTCCAACCTGCAGTAATGGCAAAAAGGCATCACTGCAATCCTGCATTGACGGGACGGTGGGAAACGCTGCCGGGGTTGCCGGGCTGCACTCTGCTTGCCTGTTTGGGAAGAGGCCCACTTTGCATGCTGGACATTAGCCTCTCTGCAAGAAACCTCTCAGCCCAAGTCCCAACTCTGAGATTAGACATTGCTGATAGGTGACAACAACTAATCCCAGTTCATCCTCCTTCATCATCAAGGTGGGGGGGTGCACGTGTTCATGCTCACGTTTAACACAGCAGTGAGAACTGCACAAAGAGTTTGCATCAGGTTTCCAGAAAAGTCTCCCAGGAGCTGCAGAGACATCACCTGTCACAGGACTCGACTGGGCCAGGGCCTGAAGGGGGGGGGGGGGTCACTGCATGCCTTCCCCACGTGCTCATTTGTCTCTTTGTAACACATGCACCGAACCTTGAGCCGCTCGCAGCTTTTCTTTGTTCTTGTCCCAGAGCCCCACCAGTACTGTTTCCAAGCTGGTAGGTTTACGTTGCTATGGGAGTTCTTTTTTTATTTTTGCTCTGCCTTGTTCGGAGTTATGGTTCGTCTCCTTTTCATGTTATTTTTAGTCCACGCTAGACACATCTGCAAAATCCGGACTGGGTTGTTGTTCTGTGCAGGGAGCCCCCTGCCACCCCGTTTGGACTTTTATCAAGACCAGCTGTTCAAACCAGGAAGTGCAGCAGGCAGGCCTTCTTACCCCAAAAATCGGTGTTAAACTTTAGGGGGGTGTCAGTGATAAGGGAAAGCTGTCAAAGAATATGACCGTGGTAGCTGTAGCTCCGCTGGACATTGATAGTGGAGAAAAACGAGAGTGGAAATCACAAGTGATCTCTGAAAACAGGAAAAATAAAAGTAGGACTGTCTTCATCGATGCCGCCAGGGACACTGAGCAGGATTTCCATGCAGGAAGCAGGATATTCATTTCACTCGTCGCATTTCTGATGCGTTCGCATGTACTGTCAACGATATGTTGGTACTCACACATGACCATTGTAGCTGCCCAGGGTATAACTGAACAGTGGCTATGATATATTTTACCTGCCTCATTGTCTCCAGAGTTCTCTTGTGCTACACCCTACTATGTCCGAGGGCGCCTGCGATAATAACCTTTAATAGCATCCGTGATGCTCAACACATGTTCGCCCATTCTGAGAGAACATTTGAAGGAAAAAAATTATCTGCAAAGTAATGATGGATGGGAAATATCCATTCAGTCATTCCTAAGTGCCGGG
This sequence comes from Chitala chitala, assembly GCA_025773905.1. Lineage (NCBI taxonomy): Eukaryota > Metazoa > Chordata > Actinopteri > Osteoglossiformes > Notopteridae > Chitala > Chitala chitala. The sequence goes on along the minus strand of JABJVR010049226.1, from coordinate 42,066 downwards.
GTACATTTGTGGAGCTCTGAGTGAAGATAATGATATGGTTACTGCTTGGTAACTGCGCACAGCATCTCCTGATTTCTCTACTTTACGATGCGTGGCTCTTGTCTGGCTGTGGGTCGTCACCGCTGTGATTTGGGCTTTCCCAGCCAAGCACTTTAGCCTTTCTGGAGAAACACATGCTGTCCTTTTTGCCATAAGGAAAGAAAATTTGATTCTGTTTTATGGGTGGATTTTATAATAGGACTAGACTGTAAAGTCAATGCAAGCACTTTTCATAAACAAAAAGTACCGAGTAGACTTCAAATTCTTTCTAGAATGAATATTTAAATGCGTCAAAACGATAAAAAGAAATTGGGTGTAGATGTCTTAATGGAACAGTGCTCTTAGGTTTACTTCTGTGCTATAATCTTTTCCTCTTTTTCACATTCTGTGTTAGGCTGTAAACTGAAACAGATGAGAGGTTTCCGTATTAAAAAAAACTTTAGCCCCCTTCTGGTGGTTTAACAAAAACTTGTAATCCTTTTTTACTTTTGCCGCAAGCTGTGTTCAAAATTCGTCATGAGACTTCCTGACATGTGGGACTGACGAGTCTGCTCTGAGTGTGCAGGGAATGTGAGGCAGTGTTATCTGTGCTAAGTGTGTTTTCTATGTAGACATTTACACGCTGCTGCATTATGTTAGCAGTGTTAAGTATTCAGCGATGACTGGCAACACGGTCACCTCCTGCCGTTGCTGTCAGCGACGTCGCTCATGTCAGGTCCACATCCAGTAAAGGCTGAATCCTCACTGAGTGTGATACCAAACCCCTTCACCTCTCTGCTCTTGTTGTGCAAACTCCATAGCAGCTTCAATGGGTTGGTTCTAAGGTGGATGAGGAGCAAACGTTCTGATTCTCCAACCTGGGGTCTGTCAGCAGTGAAAAACACCCGGGAACCAGACAAATGGCTTCAGTGGAAGGATTGCTTCCGGGCTGAACACTTTTCCAACAGCTGTTTGTTTTGGCCAGTGTGTAAATCCACACACCCTCCCTGTTTTTTTTTTTTTTTTTAAAACAACATTTTTTTGTTATCATAATTTATTAGTATTTTTTTTTTGTCTGCAGGCAGGCAAGGAGAGCTTGTGGCCAGGAAGAGCTCTCTTTTTCCAGGATCGCTGTTGTGCAGCAGGAATGCTGCTTTAGTCCAGTTTTTCCCCCCTGCTTCTCCCTCTTCCCTGAAGCGCCGGAATGTTCTCTGGGCGAGAGGTGTGTGCTTGCCGTGCCGCGCGACTCTCAGGCAGTGCGTGGAACGGCAGTCGCCTTCCAGAGCTGAACACTCCCAAGCCCCGTTTGGCTTAGTGGAGGAGCATTGTCAGAGTGGGAGGGGGGCGGGTAGGAAGGGGGGTGTGTTTAGGCAGCTCCTCTTAGTTTATACTCTCTGCACTTGCTGGGGACTTCAGATTGCATGCAGCCACTCTGCTCTTAAGGGCTTTCCCTGAGCTGCCCTTTGTTTGCCCCCACCGCTTCTTTCCCTCACTGCAAGACGTCAGAAGACACTGAGCTTTCGTCTCCTCCCCCCTCAGCTCTGTCCTCGCCCCGTCTTCATATGTGGGAAAGCGACGGTAGCGATTTTGGCTTTCCCCCCCCCCCCTCTCCAATTGCCTTCTGAGACCATGCCAGTAGTCGGAGTGGCTTCCAAGCTGAGACAACCCACGCTGGGGTCCAAGCCCATCCACACTGCACTCGTTATACCAAGCCTGCCCCGGCTCACGGACGTCAAGGGGGCGGATCCATCTGTGCTCTCCTGTCAGCTGTCAATCAAATCTGTCCGTGCGGTACAGGAACAGAGGGCATCCCGGAGACAGACCACGGAGTCGGAAGACAGCAAGGTCAGGTCAAAGGGCAGGCTGAATTTCTAATTCCGACAGTGCTAAAACACGATTGAATCTACTGAGTAACATCAGCAGATAATTGCATTCTGTCTCAGGTTTATTTGCTTATTAGGTTTGTATTGCTGTGATATTTGTTGCTTTATTGTGCATTTAGAAAAATTGTCAGTTATATATATGAGTTATATACATGATCAGTTTGGACTGTGATGTTTTTGTGTTTTTTTGTGCTGTTGTATTTTTAATAAGATTGAAGAATAAGGATGATAATTTTTCAGTTGAGTAGAACATTGCTGGTTTTCTATGACACTTGCAAAACAGGTTGCGAAGTCAGTGCAATGCATGCTTCAGTTACTTTGCTGTGCAGAGTTATGTTTGGCTTTTTATCTTTAGATCTTTATCTTTTAGCTTAGCAATGCTTTTCTATTGAAAAGTAAGGCGCCATAATTACTGTGACTCCACAAGGAGCTTTTAAACCAGCATGGCTTGAGTTTAAGCATAAATTCCTCAGCTTCTCCTTAAATTACTAGTGAGATTTGTGCAGGAAAGCCGCTCTCCTCCTCCTCACAAATCCCTGCTGCTGTATCCACGGCATTATAAATTCATACCGACAGTGGCAGACCAATAACAAGTGTGGATATCCTAAGTGTTTTACCATATTGAATCACCGGTGCCAAGTCTGTAGCATTTGTGTAAATATCTCTGCTCTGTGCTGGAGGGGAAGTGTGTGTGTGGCAGCAGGCAGGGGGTGCAGATGAACAGAAACTCTGACAGATGGAGGTGTGGGGAAAAAGTGCAAGGTACCTGTCAGCTGCTTCTCCACTGCATCGGTCTGTTCTCTTTCTACCTGGCACATCTCTGCAGGTTGTCTTTCTGCACAGTCACCTTAGAGTACAGCTCACCTGCCTTGAGCTTCAGGTGCGTAATCGTTTTGTGATTGTAGTGTGTGGGATCAGGGCTGATTGGAGTCATCTTTACTTGACACTGGAGATCAGCTTTGTGCTGTTTGATATTGTATGAGAGCCATTTTTGGTTACTAACCCTTTTGTATGCCTGGTGGAGAAGGGTTGTGTGCAGTTGTCCCCCCCCCAGTCTGATCTGAGTCTCACACTCCCACTGTGTCAAATTCCTCACCTGTACCAGGCTGCAGCTTGACGTGACACACTGCTCTGCTCATGACGGGGTCCGGATTTACTGAGCAAGAAATGCGCTCTGACACCATTCTGTTCAGAAACACAAACTCTGAAAGTGAAATTGGTTTCTTGTTTTTTTTCAGCTTTGATTAACACAAACCCTTTCTTTTTACCTGTTGCATTTTCTGGCTAAACAACTTACCGTGTGTGTGTGTGTGTGTGTGTGTGTGTGTGTGTGTGTGTGTATGTGTATGTGTGTGTGTGTGTGTATGTGTGTGTGTGTGTGTGTGTGTGTGTGTGTGCATATATAGCCAACATATTGTCAAATCAGGAATGCGGGTTATTGTATATGCATGTCAAATGCATGCAGAGAGGACAGTGTCCACATGTTGGTCCAAGCAGCTGTGTTCAGGCTGGATGTTTCCCTCCTGATTACTGTTGGGCTACATGCTGAGTGTGGACAGCGGTAACCTAATAACCCAGACAGCTGCAGGAGATGCCAGCCACTTCATAAAGTTATGCTGTTCATGATTTTTGGACGTCGTTCAAAGCATCCAATTTAGATTGTTAATGGCCCACCCCACCCCCCACCTCACAGCAAGCGCCAGTCTCTGAAAACCACCACCAGTTGATGGTCCCTTTTGGCTTGTGGATGTGAGTGAGGAGTTTGTCACGCTGTCACTTTGCCTTTCTGAGTACACGGAGCCTTAGGACAGCCTCCAGGATCTGGAGATCTGTGGTGGGTTGCTGTCTTCTCGTCATGGAGAGGATTTTTGTGTGACTCATGGTTGACAGGGTGGAGTTAGATGACATGTTGAAGGTCACTGGTTTTGTGAGGGAGTGTTTCATTCTGCTTCGCTGAAATCCATGACTGATCTTATTTGGATATTATGAACAACCTGGACATGACGGAAAAGGAAAGGCGGCCTTCCTGGCGTGAATGTATCTTGAGCTACGGTGGTCTGGAAAAGTAAACTTACGCTGATGTCTCCATACGCGCGGTGTCCAGTAGCTCAGGACCTTCACAGCTTTCTGTAACAGTATTAAAAGGAACAGGTTACACTAAAAATGTGCCTCACTTTAGCCAATGTCCTCCTGAGTCACTCATCAGTCAAGAAGGTCAGGCAATGGTGAAACTGTCAGCCAGCACTTTAAGTATTAATCTAAAGAAAATCTCAAGAAATGAATTTTTTAGATTCCTCATCAGCGGTGGCTTAAACTCAGATGGAAAGTGTAGTTGGCAATACCAAGGGTGTTGGAAGGGTGGGGGTGGTGCTAGAAATTGCTTGAAAGTATGCTGTTATCCCCCTCAAAAAATGGATTTTACCATATACCCACTTCAGGTAAAAGCATGAATATGTTTTCTCAATGGAATAGAAGGAACAGTATACCCACCTGCCAAGACACCATGATGCTGAAAGTATGGCCTGATTACAGAACAAGGATGTCTTTTCCTTAGTGTTCACTGACATTACATCTTCCAGAGATGTATCACTGTCAGTTTGGGACACTGAAGGCATGTTGGACATGCAGAGGCTGCACAGATAGATATGTGGGGACACGTGTGGTCCGGAGGTCCCCGCTGAAGCGTAAGTCTCCCTGGCTGTCCCGGGTGTGACGCACCTTTGCTGGGCAGCTCTTGGACCCATCACAGCCTGTCCATCTCCTGCTTTCCCAGTTCCATCTTAAGGCCTGCTTTTGCTGCAGTGACATTACATACTGTTCTGCTTTTCTCCTGCCTTCTCAGCCTGCTTGGTCCTTCATACACCCAAGGAAATTCGGTCTGCTTTTGTGACTGTTGTCTATGGCTTCTAGGAGAGTGAAATTATGTTGCCAGCTGATCAGTGTTACAGTGTGTGTTGAAATTATGGTAGCAAGTCTGCCTACATTGAGCATATGGATAAGTTGGATGTTCATGTGACTTTGGTAGGTCCCAGTCTGAGCAAAACACACAGTAAGGAATACACACAAACTCCTGCTGCCTTGTCTCTGTGATTGAATATAATACTGCAACATTGTGACTCGGAGGGTTGGGAGGAGGAAGAGTGTACGAGTCTGAACTATAGGCAGTTTGTTCTCTCCGCTGCCCCTGAGGGCGGTAAACACTGTCGACCCTTTGGCTGGAGTGTGGTGGAGAGACCGAGCGATTGGCAGGGTCATGCTGCCCTTCTGAGCAGCCAAGGGGTGGGGGGTGTGTGTGCATACAGTAGTGTCTACTGTGGGAGTTCTGGTCAGTGGGTTAGCTTATCTGGGACAGAACAGCCTCATGACATATAGTTTGCAGGGAAGGACTATTTGGAGGCTTCAGCTCTTATTTACTGGATTTTCTTTTTTGGGGATAGGGGGACATTTGCCTTTCTGTATTGTGAGCTTTCTCCATTGCTGTGCTTAGGGAATCCAGAATGCCCAATGTAAAGTAAAGCATGTGTGTACATAGAGGCGTAAGGAACCTGTGCCAGTGCAAGACATGAGGGGACTTGAGTCCTTCTGCCAGGATGACCTGGCTTCTGACCACAGCACTTTTCTTGCACCACCCTCCTGAAACTCCCAGATTCAGTGTTTGTTTTTGCGAGGATCTCCTGTGCCCCTGGCCGCAGATGACCACCAGCCAACCTCGAACATCAGAGGTGCCATCGTGCACGGCAGGAACACGGCAGGCTCGACTTCCAGTGGAGCAGGAAGAAAAACAGAAGGACTGAAAGCGGATTGGGCACAAAGTGGATGTTTGGACACATCCTGTTTGTCCCAGGGGAACAATTACAGCGAGAGGCGGGCCACACTGAGCGTGTACATGCTGACAGAAAAATAACTTCCACAAGCGTTTTTTAAAGTGCTCTGCCTGTCTTAGTGGCGCCCTGTGATCTGCAAAAACAGCCCTGAAGTATGTTCAGTTCCAGGGGCCTAATGTGAGTGTGGGTTTCCACTTTGATGGGGCAGTGCTCCACACAGTTTCTACACAAGCTTTTTTTGTTTTCTTTGTTTCTGTAATTGCTGCATGAAAGTGTTTCCCGGTTATGAGAGCGATTATGATTATAGCATTGTTTTGCATTGAGTGTGCTGCTTACTACAGACGATGGCTGTAAGCCTCACTTGGAGGATAATGAACAGCTGCGGTTTTCTGAGACGTGGTCTAGTTCAGGGTACAGCAAGCAAATGAAATAGGCCATTTACCTCAGTCACAGGTAACTTACAGGCAAGTGCTACCATTTTCGGAAACTGTAGTGTGAACAGTGAAAGAGTTATGTTATAATGGAGGCTTGGAACAATCCAGTCTACAGCTGATCTTTACCAGCCCCTAAATGTGGCTCTTTGCCTGCTGGACAGAGATATAACTTGATAATAAACACCCCCTGATGGCCAGGTGTTATTCACGTTAGCCTCTCATCTGTGAAAGTGTTTCATTTATTTTATTTTTACACTCAGCCCACCATGAAGTCCCACCCCAGGATCACACTTTGCAAATTAGTATGTCACCAATGCATTAAAGGACTCTCCCAGCAGGAGGCCACACCCACTGACCCCACCTTGCCTCTCTGCTGCCTTCACCTAATTGGCTTACTTTCATTTGATTGACATTTTATCCTTCTAATGGTATGAGAGCAATGACATGGGCTAAATGTAAGAGGGATGCTCAGGCCCTCTGGGAGAAGTATGGGATTTTTGGCTTCTCCTGCTGTGGTGTAGGCGTGGCTGTGGGAGAGGGCTTGCTATCACAGCGATCACAGCAGCCCACCACCTCCCTCTCTGAGATGATGAAGAGCCTCTTTCTTTGGCTGTATTCGGTGCACCCCCGCCATTACGTACCTGTCATGTCTCAGCCTCTCTGCCTCCCACTAAAACGCACTGATTTTTTTTTGACAGATTTTTTTTATACCCTCGCCTGCATTTGGCCCTTTTCCCCTGCATCTCATGCAGTGGCTTGTGGGAGCGTTTGATCTACATGATCCTCTGCTCCTGGTTAATGGGCTGTGAAAGTGTGCCTTCAGCGGGAGGACCACTTATCCCCCCCCCACCCATTCGTTCCCCAGCCTGGCCCACGGTCCGGTGGAGCATGCACTGCTCTTAGCAGTCCCACGCAGATTCCCTCCAAACCACACGTAGGACAGGAGTGGAGTTTATAAAAACAGCCATATTCAAAAATTTAATCGGTCATACACCAGGGAGTGGAAGAGAATTCAGCTTTGTTATCAGGAGCGGAACATCTCTAACCGCAACCTCAAGGACGGTCTACAGCAGTCCCTTCGTCCTTTGTGTATTTGCATCACATGACAGCCTCAGGACCTCAGGTAAATGAACAAACACACGTCCCGGAAGTGGATGAAGGTAGCAGTTAATCAATGGGCTGGCCAAGCCAGGTTCTGATTTCCTGGCTCTGATGTAAGAGTCCTGCATTTTGTTTCTAGATGCTTGATGTTATGGTTTAACTTTTAATCAGGCACGCACCCCATCTAATTCTTTAACAATGGATTAAACAGTACTCCGTACTGTTTACCCAGTAAATATGCTTACACTGTGATTAAATGCAAACTTGCAGCCTGACCAGGGCGGCCACGAGGGCAATCCTAACACAACCTTTCCCCATTTTAATAAGCACCAACCCACACACTTTGAACACAATCATCTTGGAACTTTTCCCAATTTAGTGGACGTGCAATTTAAATGAGCACATTTATAATTTATTGGTTGTTATTTTGCAATCTGTGATTAATGTCATAAGATGTGAACACGGGGACGAATATTCCCTCATCCAGCACTCTGAGCAAAAGTGATGTTCGACGCTCAGCACTGTTGCCGATGTCACCCTTTACGCAAACCTTCAAATTAAATATATTCTCATGTTAGTTCAGTGCAACTTCCCTTCCACTTTTCCTACCGCCAGCAGCCCTGAACAGCAGTCCCCTGCTGTGAGCTTGTTTTCTGTTGATCGAATCCACTTACCAGAGCCAGTTACAAAACCAAACCTGATGTACCACAGGCTTTTATAAGCTCTGAAAGCAAATATTGTTGTGTAATTCATTAACTAAATGTAGGGCCAACCCTTCAGAGGAGAGTCATGGGATATCATTTTGAGAGCAATAGTTTTATATAAGACAGTCTTTTCATATTCCAACAGCGATGCAAACACAACAGGTCTGAACATTTTCTCTACTTCTCTGGCATCTAGCTTTATTGATATGTTGTTATTGTCTGTGTTGTAGTGTTGGTGGAGTTGGGCCCCACTTTTATTGAGATTTGGATTGTGGTGATTCTGCAGCATGGGCTGAGGGAGCAGTCTGTGTGGTTGTCTTGGAAGCTTGTTCCACGCTTCATCCACAGACATGGATGGGATCGTGCAACGGTTCCGGTATTAGAAACATATGCAGGTACCCAGAATGGGATTTTGATTGAACATTAACTGTGTGCAGACTTTTAAGGGAACCACAGAAGGAGAGGGAGTTCTCCGGCTTTGCAAACTTAGCAACACAACATCCACGAAATAGACGGTGTGCTGCTATCTAACTTTAGAGAGATAGGGAGGGGAATTGGAAACACACCGGCCTCTGCTGTTGAGCTTAATCCCCAGATGCTTGCTCTTCTGTATCTAACTGGTGCGAGCCGCTCTCAGCTCTGTCCTGGGAAGCACACAGAAGCAGGAGCGGAGGGTGCGGGCTCGCTCCGGGGAACGGTGGGGGTGGGGGGCTGTCTGCACCTCCTCTTCATTCGGAATGAACTCTCCCTGCTGTTAATTTCCTTCGCTCCACAGGGCTCTTACTCTTGGGAAACAGTTGAGTTATTGCTTTTAGAGTAAAGATTGCTGGCAGCAGTTCAGAGAGACTCCATAAGGGTTTGTGTGTGTGTGTGTGTGTGCATGCGCACGTGTGTTTTTTTGCGCAATGCATCTGTGTTACACAGCAACCACTCATCACCGAGAAGGGGCTGGGGTGACAGGGTTTGTGGGTGAGAATGATTCTATGTTGAGCAGAGCCTGTCTGATTAATCACCCATCACCATCAGAGTGCCGTGATGGTGTTGACATCTGTGTCCGCTGTACCGCTGCTCTCCACCTTCTAGCCTTCCCAAAGTGCTCTCTGAGCGTCCTCGTGTTCTCATGGCGCCTCTCACAGTCTCAAAATGTCCAAGCAAAGCAAGAGGGCCACGTCTACATTAAAACCACTGACTGAGTCAATAAGACCTTTCTTTCATGGATGGAGGTGATAAGACAGTTCACACATCCACAGTTTTGATGTATACAGCTTTTCGACGTTAATGCAAATACGTTGCTATATTATGAGAGTGTAAAGACGATGGCAGTGAGACACTAGCATTCCTCTCCTGGCCTTTTTTACACAGGACACTCAGCTGTGTGCCTTTGCCCGCTGTGTAGAGGAAGCAGGGCTGGATTGTGAAATCCTGCAGTGCGGAGCTCTAATTCCTCACAGACTTCAGGCCTCTGCCCCAGCACCGTCTGCTCCCACGCCTTGATGGTCCCCCGCTGAGCGCTGACATCTGGTTCCCCCAGCGATGGTAGAAAGCTCTCACACTCGATGGTCCACTGGTCCAAATCCCCCCCAATACACAGGCAGCCGCTTCCTTTTGTTACACAAGTCCAGTTTTAGAATCGTCCCTGGGAGCAGCTTCTTCTACTCCGTTCTGAGACCAGAGTGATGCGTCTCTTGCTTGATGTATGGGGGCTGATCTTCCTTGTAAACACGTGTGTGACTTTTCACACAGAGGTCAGCCCAGAGTGTAGTCCCAGATAGGGAATAAAATGTAACGGCTGAACATGGGGCAACACTGGGAGCACTGGGAATAGGTTTTAGTGCACTTCGACATGTTTTTTTTTCCCCACAATATGCTGTGGGAACCAGATTATTGCACCACACGAGCAAATGGAAAACTTGATCAGTATTGCCACTGCTCTTGCAAGCACAGTGAGGGTATGGATGTCTGCTTGTGGGTTTCCATCCTTCAGCTCCACCCAGACCAGTTGTTTACCCTTTTGTACACAATAATGTCGCTCAAGAGAGGAATGGTTTATTTTGCACTGGCAGTATGTTTTCACAACATGCCTTATTTTGCTGTGGTATTAGCTGAGTTTCCTTTCCTTTCAGGTTGGTGCTGGCTTTCTGCCAGAGGCACTCAGGTGCTCTGTGTATCTTCAGAGCCTGCTGAAAGTGAACTAAGTGACTTTAGGAGAGCTCTCTATTCACGCAGAAGAGTAGAGGCTAGCCTGGACAAGGTTACTGAACGGAGTGAAAAAGGGAGGTGACAGGTGGCGTCTTGCTGCTGCTGAACCGCCAGTAATTCTGCTTCTGTAAGCGTGGTAACCTCAGTGCCCATCACCCAGCACCACACCAGCGATCTGTTGTGACTATAAATGTCATAATTCAGCAACCGGCAGTTTTTCCATATGCATGGTTCCTCGTTCTTCCAGTGAAGGTGGCCCAATCGTGACCCAGCTAGTGTGTGACCAGTGTCCTCGCCACTTTAGTTCAAAGACACCTGTGTTTATTCAAGACAGTCATTTTGATGCAGAGTTGTGCCCTTTAAAAGATGACCATGTTTGTTCAAAGACAGCAATGTTGGCATATATAACCTGGAAGTCAGTCTTCAGTTGAATGACTGATTAAAAGTCTTGTTTTATTGGTTTTTATGATGCATCAGAGGAGCGGATCTAAACCACAGTGTATTACGGGGGGAGGATTACATCACTTGGGCATAAAATCCAAAGACCCAACGTTAACGATGTTAACAAGTTTGTTGACAGCATCTTATCAGACTCAAATCAGACTGTCGGAAGCTGGATGCCAGATGTTGCTACGCACAGGGTGTATATTACATGCCGTCACTGTTTGCACATCCTCACTGTAAACTGTCTCATCATTTCTCCACAACTCAGTCTTAATTAATTGGGCTTCAAATGTTTTTTCCCCCTCATACCAGACGTCTGCCTTTTGCTTTACAAGTTGCCCAAGAGCTACTGAGCTGCTCCAGGTGCTCTGGTCGAGCGCTGTTTCTGGTTCTGATTTAATTAATTAATTTATTGCTCCTTTTGGCAGTTAATCCAACCGTCTTCATGGACTTTGAACATGTATCACAAGGAAATCAGAGTGAATGATGTCAGCCCAGTTCCACATTCTCAGTGAGATTCAGCCAGACGGACAAATTCCACACACAACCAGCGTCCGGTTGGAATTCCGAAGCTGTGTCGAGGCGCGTGTCCAGTTCGGAGTTTCTCAGCCCGTTGGTTTGAGCTCCTGGGCTCTCATCCTTGACTTTGTTGTCCTTCACTGATTGCTGTTGGCAGGGAGGTACGTCGGTTCGGCTCTGGAACTGCAGAGAAATCTGCCCTAGATAGGTCTACCAGATGAGGTTTGCTCATTTTCACAGTGAATAGGGCCTGCTTTTGGAAGATGCTTTTCATCTGATCTTTTGAACAGTCTGTCTGGTTTTAGAAATGTTAGGAATCTGAAATTTGCAGATGGCAATAAAATGTGAGAGGTGTCCAGGTTTTTTTTTTTTTTTAGTTCGTCTGCAGCAGGTACAAGGGTTACTTGTCTGACACCTGCTCACCATCCTGTATATGAACCGTGGCTCCCAGTGTGAATGGGCATGTGACACACTGGCATAACACCCACCCGCATGGGCATCAGTTGTAACAAGTATATGCGTGCAGGTCAGCTATAACCAAAACACATGGATGAAGGCCTTGCAGAAGTGAAGCTTTTCAAGTGGGATATTGGCAGAAGGAAACAGATGTTTGTTGTTAATACTGCCAGCTCCCATTCAGCCCCCATTCAGCCACTCCTCATTTCAGTAAATACACATGCTCACAATATTTCTACATGCGGCCAAATCACTTTGATGTCCTCAGCAATAGTCACAGTACCCTGTCTGCCCTGTCTCCTGTGAGTCAGGGGATTATATGGTTAAAAATTCAAAAGGGAGACAAAGAAAAATGTGCGTTTTTGTCCAAAGCTAATGAAAGGCAATTGTTATTAGGGGGAAAAAAGAATCTGGGAGTTCTGGAAAACAAAAATGCTGTTGACAGTTCATGGAAAATCTTGGTATGCTGGTTAAGGCTGACACGGCTCGGCCACTCAGGAACAGCTGGTGTGGTACGGCGAGAGTGAAAGATTTTAATAATAAACAATGACAGAGAAATGAGTGTCATCTGCTTTTTGAAGAAACGATTACTCATTCCTCGAAAATGATGGAAAACAGGCTGTCAGCAGAGATCTGACGTGGGTTACGGAAGCAATAGCTCTTCATGTGGCTTCATGGTCTGTCACTGGAAACCAGAACTTTGGTGTAGGAATGAACGGTAAGATGGTCCTCGATGTAGTAAATTTGTACGCCGCTCAAAATTAGTTTCAGCGTAAGTATGCATAAATCACACAAATGAGTTGTAATAACAGCACTGTACAAATTGTGGCTACCGTGGAGACAAGGGTACAAGCACGCACTTGCCATTGCTCTGGATGGACGGTCACCAAGGTTCAGCTAACTCTTTGCCTGTGTTCAGTGTTTGTTAACCCACCTCCTTCTTCAGTGCATCTCCTGTCATTACCTTTGTCTCTTCATCAGACACCCTCATCCCCTGAAAGTGTAATGATTTTTTTCTGCTGTGTCTCATTGACAACATACAGCAGATCCCAGTTTATTTGTCAGATAATGGACCAGAGCGCTGGCAAATATCGAAAATCAGCAAATGGCGAAGCGTATAGCCTCTTTACAGCTGTGTAGCTTTGGTACTTTGAAACACATAAAGAACATCCTATACATCATTTGCAGGTTTATGCAAAACTAAATAAAAATAGACAACATTCCCTTTATATATATTAAACTGTTGTACAGGTGGAGAAACAAAGGACAAAACTGAACCACATGGTAAGTGATTATGGGATGGTTATCACTGAAATGCGGTGAAACAGTGAAGTGACGAAATGCAAGCGACAAAACGAAAGGAGTCTGCTGTAACTGTTAAGTGAACATGTGTCATTTTCATCAAAAGAAAAAGGACCTGAACAGATTTATGGACTTAAGAATTTGTTGGTTGTCCAAGCTGAGACCAGGCAAGCTGAGGCTGATCATTGGGGGGGGGGTTGGCAAATTTCAGGAGGGAAAAAGAGGAAGTATCTTTCTGTAAACACAATGAGTAGTGAGCGGTATACTCATTTATATAACATACATTTAAACATAATTAAAATATATAAACATATTAACACAAACCAAAATAACAAAGTCAGTTCAATTACATTTATTTTTATATAGTACCTTATATAGGACCTTTCACAGCACTTTGTCCCAAGGCACTTTGCAGGAATTTGAAAGAGACACAGCACACGGGTGAGGTTAATGTTAAAGACCAAAAACTCCACAGTGAGGAGATAAAAAACCTGCTGGGGCCCAAATTCAACTGGCTGCCCAGTGGCCCTAGGCATGCAAAACAAGACAATATAGACCATCTCCTTTGTAACACAACACTGAAAAGATGTGAAAATTTAAGCTGCCAGTTTTACCTTAATGTAGTCAGAGTTATTGTGAGCCGTCGAGTGCATGTGTGCAGGTGTTGCACTACTAGTGTACAAGGAGTCTGTGACCGTGTTAGCGTGTGCACAGGTGTGCATACTTGCAAGAAGATTGTTTGGACTGTGCTCAAAGAACATCATGCAGACAGGGTAGGTGGTTGACGTTCTGGATAACGTCCATGAGTATCTATATTCCTATTCAAGGCTTCTGTCTTTGAAGTTTGACTTGTCAGACGGCCGTTATCCAGTACTTCAAAGACTGAAAACAAACTGAAAACAACTGTATCTTTGCTGTGGCTAGATATATCATTGGCTGGGAGTGCCTTTCAAAAAACACCTTATCTGAGCATTCTCAGAGCTGACCTTACACATTGGTTTGGAAATTACCTGTAAGTGTTACAGATTTCCTCACATTGAAATTAGTTTAATGCAATCATATTTTTAGAAATATAACCCTTTATACACTTGTGTCAGTACAGACAACACCAGCTAACTCGGTAGCATCTCCATTAGATCTTGAACAGCTGTGAACCATTGCCACAGAATTGTCAGTCTTTGGAAACACAAGGTTGCCGGGAGACAAGAGTTTGCCGCTCCATGATCCACCATAATGAAGATGCTACACTGATTGGCTTTGCTTTACTTCTGGTAAAAAGAGGTAAGTTAGGTAGAGTAAGCTGTGATGCCTATTGATTGTTTATCAAGGTGTGTCTCCTGCAGTGACAGATGTGTGAGTCACTGGTGGTCACCCTCAGAGCCCAATGTCTAACTATGATTCTAGCTGGAGATACAGTTCTTATAACATTTGTATTCCCAATGAGAAATTCTTGTGTTTCGTTTCTGACACTGGCTGTGCACTGCCACACCTTCCGCTCCTTCTCCAAAGTCACATGGCCAGCCATCATATGTGCAGCATTTGATTTTCTGTGGATATGTGGGCTAACGATCTTGCTTGAGAGCCGCAGTCCCAGAATGTTCTGCTACTTACCACCACATCCCTGCTCCAATGCAGCGCTGGTTTCCTTCACTGTAGCACATTTCTGCGTTCCTTCTCATCCCACTCCCTCTGACGGAGCAGGATCACACGATTCAGTTTGACATTACTGGGCTGCTTTGGCCAGACAGGAGGAGTAGGAGTGGCTGTGGAGCTAGGCTGTTAGGAATCCCCCACGAGCAACAGGGTCACATGGACACACACGCTCCTGGAGGCGATGGCCTTCAGTTACTCACATGTCAGGAGTTCTGCCTGTGGCACCTCGTTTCCCTGTCTGTCATCCCATCTTCTTGGTTTTTTGTGACTGATTGATTTCACCAATTTTTTTGTGTTCTATTTAAGTACAGTTGTTTTCCCTAAATAATTGTGTAAATTCTATAGTACTTTATTAATTCCAGAGGTAAATTACTTCTTTGCATTTAACCCATCTCCCGAGGGAGCAGTGGGCTGCCAGCCACGGTGCCTGGCAAGCTAGCATTTGAGTGTCTTGCTCAAGGACACACCTTGGTGGGCTGGGATTTGAACTGGCAGACTTCTGCACCTCAGCCTGATGTTCTACCCATTCAGCCACCAAGCCGCTGATTGGATGTTTTTCAGTTCACTGCAGATCTGCTTAGCTCAATCAGGTAGTTCTTCACAGTCCTGGCTTTTGCACAAAGCCTAATGCAACATTCACCTTGGCTCTGCACGTGGCGTCAGGCTTTCACAGGTCCTTCCTGAAACTGAGTCAAGTTATCCATTTAAAACCAGACGAAATGTTTCTACTGCTGCCTTATGCACTTCCTTAGTAAATTTCATTAAAATGTTTTAGTTCTTACCAAGGTGCCTGAGAGATTTATGCACAATTTTCTTTGACCAGACAGTGGCTAATTAGTTAATTTGTATTTATTTATTTTTTAACCTTTAGTTGTTTTATGGGATTTGACTTTCGGCCTGATACACCCAGGTGTGTGCTCTTTGGATCTTGACTGGCTATAAAGTGTGTGCGTGTGCGGGTCAGTTTTACCAAAACATCTCTGGTGCTGTCTGCTCCCACAAACGTCTGACGATACGGTTCACCATTTCAGATGTTTGGTTTTATTTCACTGAATCAACAAGTATACGTAGGTTTGCTTCGTCTGGTATAAAGACAAAGTCCTGGCCTGTCATTGCTCCTATGTACTGATAAATCATTCAGTAGTACATTGTAATTCAGCTTAATTACAGCAGTATGCTTAAATAACGACTACCTCTCTCAGGGACACTAAAGGATTCCCTAAAGTGCCACAAATATATACAGCAAAATATACAGCAATAGCCGAATCTCAGCGCTGGACTTATTACATGTGTTTAATAGCACAGGCTGTAAAAACTGAGATTAATATGTGAATATTTTACTGCTATGTTAACATGACTCTGCATATGTTTTTGTAAACTACATATTTCTATATTACTTTCTCCCTTGCTGAACAGCCTGGCATGGTGCTATTTTGCCCCAGTTATCAGTTTGTAAAATTACCCCAAGTGTTTGACTCTGATGGAAATGTAGACCCACTAAATAACGTGATACTGATGCTGGGTCACAGGTTCTGATTGATGTCTAGAAGCATGCCCATTAAACAGCTGGCACCTGGATAGTAATTTCCCGCTCCTCTGGGGGGTGATGGTACCGTATGATGGCCAGTATTATGTTTATTATTGTGAAATTAGGCACTCTGTACGATAGTGGTTGAATATATATAATGTTATGTATAAATATGTATATCGTACAACTGTTTTCTGCTCCGTTTCTAGGTGTTGTCTGTGCTTGTGTGCTTGTTATTTTGCGCCCCCCTGCAAACTGCTCACCTCCTCATGCTGAGGCTGTTTGATCATGTGTACATTCAGGGGCAGAAATCTAATTTCCCTCTTGGGGGGGGTCATGTCCCCCCGGCCCCCCCGCCTCCACGGGATATGCATATATGCGTACATTTTATTCTCCTCACTCAGAATGGGTCTCTGAATGCATTTCATTTCATCCATGAATAGTGCAGATGTGCGTGGTGTTATCTCACACTAAGATGCTTTCAAGTGAGGGGGGTGGGGGGGTGAAGTGATTAGCTCAGATGTATGTGGGTTTGGACCACGTGTCTACTGCAGGCTGTATCTTGCATGAAGTGGACCCGTCCTGTAGCCCAGTAGGATTAGTCAGCTGAACAGACTGCAGAGGCCTCATGGGAGGGGTGCAGGAGTGACATTAGGGTAACAAAGTAACACCTTCCTTTTGATTACACAAAGACAGCATGGAAGTTTTTTTGGTGTAATCATGTAGAACAAAGGTGCCAAACAGATGAAGTGACCAAGTATGACCACCCTTATATTCAGGCACCAGGCTGCCCTGGGTTTATCCTGGTTCTTGTGTGGATCACAGAGGTCCGCTACGAGAGCAGAAAACATCATGCAAGAAGAGTTGAGTTATAGGGACTCCTCTTTGTGCTGCAGCCCACAGCTGAAGGGGCAGGTCTACTGTACAGAGCTCGATGGTACGGAGAGCATTACGGAGCCTGCAGTGGATGTGACTCATAAAACAGGAACCCTCATTTATGTAGGCCTGGACAACTTGCTTCCAGTTACCCCATAGCTTCAGGCCTTGCATAAGACCTTCAACAGATATGCAAGCCTGCACTGCTCCAGTCCTGAAGCACTCATTTCTCCTTTCTAGGGCTTTGAGGAAAGAAAAGGCAAACGACAGCCTTGTGGCATTGTGGGCATTCCCCACCTCAGCAAAATATCATTTTTCCCCCCATTGGGAAGGATTACTGACATGCACCACAGAAACCAGCGGGATTCAGTTTCCAGTAGATTTAAAACTGCTCTTCAAGACTGATGTATCATTTACAAAGCATTCTCTCAGGCTGTAGTTTTACATGGGCAAAATGACTCATAATTTCATCGAAAAAAAAAAGATTTAATAGAGCTAGTGTCACTGAAATTTGTACAGTTATTTGTGTTTAAATAATTAGGGTAAAAGTTCAGTAAAGTTTTTCATGCATGATGTTGCCACTTTCATTTTTACAAAGTCACTAAATTTAACGTTAATATTTTCGACTTTGGATTCTGATTACCTTCAACCAAGTTCATTCTCTGAATATAAATGATTGTTTGAAAATGGTTATTTAACAGGACAGTAAACTGGAGGCATTAGAAGGCCTTGAAGATGCAGAGAGCACGTTCGGAAACATCAGTGTGATCGTCCTGAGTGAGCAGTCAGTGTGTCAGAGTGTGTTTGTGCAAAAATGTTTGAAAATGTTATACAAAGATTTTTGTGTGAGCTCTGGGCTGCTTGCTGTGTGAAGTTCCAGCTTTGGCGTAGTGTTAGCGCCTCCCTTTTCATGCAGCCTGAAATTTAGTCGTGCTTATTTGGTTGAAACAGCCTTGGGGCAGTACACTGGTTTGGACCGCACTCACTTTACGCCTGTTTTGGCTGCCGTCTGTCAGAACGATAACACTCCAGAGCATCAGCAGGAGTTTTTGGAGTACCAATTTATTAAATAGGCACCTCCGCTTCAAAAAATCCAATCCGTCCATGCGCCGCGGTAAACGGGATTATGGTAACGTTTCTACAGCATTTCACCTGTGTCATTACTTATGGTGAAAAAGAGCTCGCAGTTTGTCTCATAGCATCATCAACCCTACCCTGACAGTCAGGGCACTGCTCATGGCACTGACATGCCAGCCAGCTAGTAAGTGTTCCACATGCAGCATCCCTCATCCTATCCAGCCAATCGTAGATCTGGATAGATACTAAGTGATGGCATCACTAAGGGTTCCCGTCTAGTCAGAATTCCCCATGCATTCACAAAAAGCAGGAACTATTGCATCACTGTTGCATAGTCTGAAATTTACATTAACAGAGGAGTATTGCACTATTGAAATATCTGCATGTAAAAGCTTTTTTATCTGGTTTAGAACAGTAGTTCTTTGTCAAGGCAATGCTTTATGAGTAAATCTTGCTAGACCATTACTAGATAAAAGACTTGAGATGATCATTGTAAATTGCACGGAAAAATGAAACCTTGATACAGTGAATGTAGTATATTTTGAGTGGACGATGGTTTTATTTGTCTCTGTGTCAAAAATCATCTATCGAAATCCTAAATCAAGCACGTATATGAAAAGATCTTCCTGTTTCCTTTATGAACGGCAACCCTGGAAAACCCATTGTGGATTTCTAAAAGACTGGAATTGCTGGGTCCTCTATGCCTTCAAGGGTCTCGTTAGCTGAGACAGACACCGGTATGAAGTAGGTTTTGTATTTGATGATGTCCATGACAGCATACATGTTCTCCTCATCATCTAACCCAGACACTAACTCGACCTCCCCCCCCCCCCAAGTGTCACTGTTGCAGAAGTTAAGGTACGTTTAGTGAGGCTGGGTTTTGGGATGAAGCCATCATCACAAACTTTACATTAGTCATTCTGGGGACAGATTATATAGAGTTTGTGTGAAGGAGTTGAGGCCTTGTGAAAATGATGAGACCTGTTATTGCAAACCAAGTGAGATGTGGAGCAAAAGACACATAATGGGGAACAGCATACACCTGTATGTCTTCTAAATGACTGTTGTTATTGACGCCAGCCTCTACTTCCCAACAAATGTAGCTACCTGGAACAAGCGACAGCCTTCCAGGGATGCTCAGTGGTGAATGCTGCTAAACTCATGTCTATTTATAATTGATTATCATTGTATTAGTTGTATCTTTAAAATGGAGCTGTAAAGAGACCATATATAGAACCAAATCTCTGTGTGTCTCCGTTCCTCTTCCTACATGTCTGCAAAGAAGATGCAGCTGTCTTCTCCATAGCAAAGTTGCTTCTGAGGTCTCGAAATAGTGCTTGCCATATGAAATTACACTGCCTCCGGACACCCTTTTATATGACCAGGCTGAGTATACAGAGGTGCATTTTCACGACAGTATAAACAATGCAGTGAAGACTGTAGTTAAAGAAAAAAGGTTTTGATTTCCAGATATGGCTGACATCTTTTTTCTATGACTTAAGGCAATATCGACACATTTCTTTAAGCAAAGTAGAGATGCTGTGCTCAGCTTATGAAAAAGTCAAAGCTTAAGTTATTAGTGACCAACAGAACACAGACCTCAAGTTAGGATGGGGTTTGGTTCAGATGGTCCGGCTGCAGATCAGTTTTGACATTAGTTGTGGCGCCTGTACAGGTACTGTACATGAGACATGCAGTTTGTTATAGTGGTCGACTGAATCAGCACAGGACCTTCCACAGCCTTGTTAGTTGGGTTTTATCCTTGAGGATGGGTTCAATGGGGCAGCCCAAGTTCAATTGCAAATCAAAATCTATTTCCCTCCTCTCCTTCATTGCTGGTAAATTGCTGTTGCAGACATTTAGGGGCCACAATGCAAAAGATTAACGCAATGAAAACTCAGGAGCAAACTTGAGAGATCACCAAGGGACGGTGCCGTGAAGAGGTTGAAGAAGGCTGAGCAACACCAGGGCAAGACACCCCTTTGAGAGACGCTGTGATACATGTTTTTGTTGTAAAGGGAAATTGCCCACAATAACATATAGCATTTAAAAAAGTAAATTAATATATTAATAATATCACTACTTATTATAGCACAGTACAATAAATTTTATACACTGTCATTACTCATACGGCTAGCAGCACAAGTGGTTTGTTTTCTTTAAAGCAGCTGTTGGCAACAAGTTGTTGTGTCTGGGACAGTCATATGCCTTATCTGGCAATGCTTCTGCCATTCCTTCAGACTTGTGTTGTAAGTCTGAAGTGTTGTAACTCAAACATGTCACAGCAAACCTCTACTAGATAACTGTTATCTCTGACTCACATTTATTGCTCGAAACAGTTGTAACAAAGTAACAACCTGTCTACCCTTATTTTTAAATCAAATCAAAATGCTTCATATTCTGTCACCACTCAACAAGAACGTGCCTCTTTTTTGTAAATCAAAAATTTAACATTTACAGTTTTTTTATTCAGTGGAAGTTTGGCTTTGGTATTAGGTGGCTAAAAATTGCTAGCTCAATTAGCTTTTATATTTTCATTCTCATTAATGGTACATTCACTGAATGAACTCTCCCGTTTAGCCTTGTCTGGAATTATTACCTTTAAAGTGGAGTGTTTTCTGTCTGTGTGAACTCCCTGATCTCGAGAGAATTACATTCCAGCGTTACAAAGCTAACGGTCGTGCTCTGTTTACTTTGTGTGCTGATATTTGACAGAACTCCGCTACATGAGTCACAAAGTGTTACTTTATTGGGAAACGGAGCCCCGCTTCATGTGTGCTCAAGCCAATCAGCATCCAGGTCTGTTTACTGTCAGAAGTGGAGGGCCCTAATTGTAGATGTTCACCTATAACTTCAAGTTGCGCAGAGTGTCTGTCTTCCCGTGTTGTTTACTGAAAACTGCATAGCGACAGGACTGCTGAGTTCATGCTCAGGCCTGAGACACAATTCTAAAACTTGAGCTACTTCTTGTTTTTCTATAAGTCTTGTCTGTCCTTTATTCCATCCTTTTTAGCAGAAGTTGCTCAGCATTTACTTGGCCATATTACCAGCCTAACTGACTTGAAGCTTACTGAAAATATTACAGTTTCTACAACTCGCGTGCTGAATACATCAACTTCGATATTAGGTGCATGGCCTGTGTTTTTTCATAATGCTCTCTGTCACATGGCAACTCCAAACGGCCATCTGTTTATCCATTCTCCAACCGATTATCCTGCGCAGGGTCATAGAGATGCAAACATATTAGGGAAAAAGAAGAGAAGCTGTCAGTTATGATTTTAAATTTAGTGTTGTATTTTTCAGACAAGAGAAGAGGAAAGTCTGAAATTACCTCAGGGGGTACTTGGTTCTTGTTTCATGGGGAATTCTCTTGATGTTTCAAGAGGAAGGCTATCAGATTAAAGCTTAAAGCTGCTGTGTGCTGGTTTAAGTCTGTCAGAAAGAATGTTGCAACAAACTTGTCATGGTGACTCAGAAAACATGGGACAACAGAATGAGAATAGTGGAACTCATTGTAATCTGTGTGATTTGACCTGCAGACTGTAATGTCCTGTCATGCAGTGTCTTTCCTGACCTGCAGACTGTCCTGTCATGCAAACAGTGAGCCTGCTCAGCCATGGTCCTGTCAATGTCTGAGGGCCATTGTTTTGTTTTTGTTAACATAGGAATAGCTCTTTTGGCCATCTTGGCAATAATAACAGTCAAACTTATTTGCATATCTCTGATTTTCTTGCTTTCAGTATGCACAAGGGCTTGCTAAACAGAAATTCAGAAGATGTTCTGAAGAAGTTCAAGTGTAAAATCATGAATCATGAACACTGAAAAATGGAAGCGGTTGATTGTAAGAAAGCATGGAGGCTTAGTAATTACAGCAATAATAAACTGCTTCCTGTAAAAAAAAATAGGTGAGCGTGTCCTTTGTGGCACTATGTCAGTTTTATGCTGTGATTTAGTACATGATATTATGCGTCATGGGTTGTGCCTCAGTCAATGATTTCCTCGTTTGATGCTCCCGTGACAGTTATGTATTGCGACATTTATTATAGCGTGCTATTTGGCACCGCACGGCAGGCGGTGCGGTGGTGAATCATGTGACCCGTCGGTCTGAAGGGTCCTAGTTCACGTTTCAGGAAAGACCGTGCCAGAACGTTGTCAAGCGAGGCCAATAACCTGAAATGCTTCGACCCACAATCTGACTCTGAAGGTGAGCTTTTCAAAAGCGATTTAGTGACGTGTGACAAACTGGATGCTGAGGAGATCTATTATGGCTTTCCTCAGGACACTGTTTGTCGGGACACAGAGCGGAGCTCCGCGGGGCCGCTGGTTCCAGGTTTTGTGCATTTTAAAGGGCTCCGTGGGGAAACACTAGATGTCTCAGCATGGAAGCTGGTTTGTTAAGTGCTGTTTTATTCCTCTGAACAAGGAGAAAAAGGGACGTGTGGGTTAGGTGTGTTGCATTCCTGGATGGGCTGTTGAAAACCTCATGCGACTTTGATTCTGCAAGTGACTCACTGATGTATGGGATGCACATCAAAGCCAGCACCTATTACCATGACAGATGTTCTAATTTTAGGTCCCCCCTGCACTTGTCCATATAGAGCTGCCATAGCCTCTCAGGAGAATCCTACTGATTAAAACAGTTAACAAACATTCTGAAGAACATAAATTAGTTGATGTGCTTAATGCATTTTATACAGACGTTTTTTAAAGGCACAGTGAGAAAGGTCCAAGACTCTGAAGAGATAGTGAAAGATAAGAATAAGGCCGGACTTTCTCGTTTTTCAGTCTGTCAGGCACTGGAGGAAAAAGGACACCCTTTTTTGGTTTAATCTTGACAAGTGTTCTTTGAGAACTCATTCAGCCAATCTATCTTCAAAGTCTTTTTAGGTGGCTAAGCCTTTTAATGTGTCAGACTCAGAGCTGTGCTGGGCCTCACAGACAGCACAGACAGCTTGTGTTCGTGTCTCTGAACAAATATTGAGTTTTTAGAGTCACCTCCAAGCAACGGAGCTGCAAGCGCCCTGACTGAACACTTGTGAGTGGAAAGCTGTCGCTGTTCCTGACCACATGATTGTTGGTGCATTTAGAATGGAAGCCAAGTTATTTTGTGACCTTATAAGGGCGCTTTGTGTATGGCAGCCTTGCCCTCCTGTTTTACCCAGCATCCCTTGCTAGCAGGTGCGTGGACAGTCACCTTTCCCCCGCTTGGCTGGCTGTGTTTCCTTCTCATTCCTGCTTTTCCAACTGTTGGCGGAGCAGCAGAAGACTGCCAGGAGAGCTAAGCTGGAGAGGGAACAGGCGAGAAGGATGTCCTGAGGAGGGGGGAACGTGAAAGGGCGTCTTTCCACATGTGCGCACGCGCGCACACACACACACACACACACACACACACACACACACACACACCATTAAGATGACAGGCACTCACCTCTTCATATTTCAGCTGATTGAAATTTTAAACAAGGTGCAGAGAGGCACTTCTGAAAGACTATATGCTCTGACCTCTGACCTCACTATTGGCACCACCAGAAGAGACGTGTGTGAGGTTTAGCATGTAACATACAAGGCCCCATCTCCACAGCACAAGGAGTGCATGCTTCTGGACCAGGCCTGACCTCATTTACAACTAAAGGAGCTATTTACACCATCCGCTGGCACTTCACACACCTGAATGTGAGAGTTGGCCTTGGACTTGGCATTAATGAAATCAGATCTATAGTTATAAGAAATACTTCTCCTCACACTGTCTCCTCACACATTTAATTTCTTGACTCAGCTCATAAATGACTCACTGTGAAATGCTGTTTCATACCTCATTAAACTCAATATTTTTTCTTTTTCACCCAAGGACAAATTCAGTTTTCATACAAGAAATTTGGAGCTTGAACTCCTTTGGTGCGGCGGATGTCATGCTGCTCCTACGGACTAGTGTATTTATGTTGTTATGCTTACAACACAAGAGGTCAGAAAACAGGAAATCATAATGCCACCCTGAACACGCCAGTTTGCACAGTGACCTGGGGATCAGTCTTTGAGTACATGTTAGTGTGGCACTGGGATCGCATGGTTAGAATCTCCACTGAGAAGCTCCTCAGTTAGGCCTAGAACCGATGGACCCAGAGTATAGCCTCTCAGGAGTATCCTTTCTCTGTGCTGGGGGGTGGGTGTGTGATGCCTTGGAGCGTTTATGTCTGGTCAAGGGCTCCCCCTGCTGGTGCTCTGAAATGTAACGCTTTATCCGCAGCAGAGTCTATTCTGCTTTGGGACTGAAATGGGCTGTATAATTTACAAACAAAAATAATCACGTCCCTGAAGCCTCATGGAGACTAGATTCAGTCAGATTTATTTCATCCTTGACCAAGTGGTGTTTGATAATTCATCTTCATGCTTCCTCCTGGATGATATCACCCTCCTTTTATTGTGTGCTAGTTAATCCATATTTAAAAATTTAGTATTTTGTTTACTTTGTACAGTCCTGAAAAAAACACTGGAGGCAAAATTTTTCTATCCTTCTCACTTGTATGACACAAGCCTGACCTGTGTCGGAAAGTGCCGTGGCTGACAGGGTCGCAGGTAGTTTGCTTGGTTGGAAAGCAGTGATGCCATGACATGGGCGGAGCAGCAGGGGTCTTGGTGTCTGTCTTCCACCGCTAGACTGTGCTGCTCATGTTTATCTGTGTTTTCTGAGCACAGGAGTCACGTCTGGGTCATGTGGTCATGCGCTAAAATGTGGAAAAAAGGGCCTGTTCCAGCGCTTTTCACAACTTAGAGAAAATTAGGTTGGGTCAAATGGGAATGAATGAGCTGTCTGGTTTTCATTAAAATTTTGCCATGATTTGTTTTACTTTCCAATGACTTTCAAGTTATGAATGACTAAGCTTTTTTTTTTTTTTAACTGCAGTTCTGATTTCATTTGGCTGATTATAGGCAACAGCTCCCCCTGCTGGAAGTGAGTAACGTGATGATCATAAGTGTGCCAGTTAAATGAGGCTAGACTTCAACAAATGAAATCATTAAACAATATGCTAAATTTTTCTGATATAATTAAAATTTATTGCAGAGAAAGTGTTCATTATGTAAAACTGGTTGTGTCACTGCAAAGCACCTTATCCTGATAATTAACTTTAGGGGATTTAGAATGGTGTTATCTTTATTTTCTTGAAAGAAAAGGCTAAAAGCTAGGTTTTGTGTGACCGTGTGGGTGTGTGCATGCATGTATTTGTGTGTGTGTATGTGTGTGTGCATACATTCCACGCCACCACTTTGGCTCTGTTTTTGGTGGTACTGGCTGGCACTGCCCTTCAAATGTCAATTCTTGAGGATTAGGCCAGTGGTTCGGCCCATGCTGTCTCAACCTATGGAGAGACGTTGGGAAGCACTGAGCCCTGTCCTGCACCCTTGTGTGAATTCGGTGAGGCGGGATGGGTGCCACTGTGCATGCTGGGAAGGTGGGCGTAATGAGCTGCACTAGGGCCAGTGCTGGGCTGCCACCTGTTCAGCCGTGCTGGAAAGGTGCATGAACTCTGCAGGTCATCTGACATTTCAGCCCATGAGATCAGAGAATTAGTGCTGATAGGAGGGTTGGGGGGACTAAAGTGACAATGAAGGTGTAGGCTGACATTGAGAGATAGACAGAGAGAGAAGGAGGGCACTGTCTAAATGCACTCCATGTAGCATTTCAGTGCTAATGTCAGAACTGCATCTTGCGCACTTGTTAAGACCAGGAAGAGAGAGACATCTTAAATGGAATGTTTAATCTTTAATCTCCACACACGTTGAACTTTGACCTGTTATTATACTGGTATTTCCAACATTTGTCATTGTCAGATTGTGCCCCCAGGAGCGCAGAGTTGTGTACTGACCCTTAACGATGACTCATCTTTTTGCATGCAGTAACACCAACACGGTTGGTGTGCCTGTCACGGGTGGGTGAATCAGGGGTGGGGTTGAAAGTGTTTGCTAACTAGCTGGAACCAGGGAACCACAGAGGAAACCCAGTCACCATCCAGCCTAGGGTACCGTCACAGTGATGGAGGACTTTCTTGCCTTACACTGCCTTTCTCCCTGTTGTCACCGAATCCGGCTTGCATGAAGACAGAGACCTGCATCAGCCACCAGTCATGAGGCGAGCCCTTCTGCCCAGTCGATCTGGCATCGTCTAACACATCTGTCTCCTTTCAGGGCTTTTCCGAGGCTGCGGACTCACTAACGATATGATTGTTTAATAAATTTATCCAGTTCTAATATATTCAAAAGCGGGGAAAAAGATTTTTTAACAGCCATAGCTGACTCCAAAGATAGTGCCATTGCTGTGTATAGTGCTCCGGTTAAGAGCCGTCTTTGTTTACAGCAACACTGTAAAAATGTGCAATTAAGACGGTGTCGCCCACTTTTCCAGCAGATAAGGCGGGTTTCCACACTAATACAGCACATGTTCTCTTAAAGACCTCAGATAAGCCTTGCTAATTAAAGCCCATTTTGCCTGGGGTGCACGCCGGCTTTTTGTGTCGCACTGCAACGTTTAATTTAATTAGGTTTCCCGTTTTCAATTAGCATCTGACTCCCAGACGGAGGCCGACTGCTGCTTTTCGTGGCCCTGACGGAGACGGGTCTTTGGCGGGACGGTTTTTGCTGGGAGATTAGCGTCATCCCCGACAGCGCTCGCTTTCCATGAAGCGCTCCAACGTTGGCCTCAAGTCGTTACAGCGTGACGGCAGTGACGTCGCAGGCCCCAGATGAATCCTGCACCCGTTCTTTGCTGCGGCGCTTGCCACGGTCCATGTCGGACCATTCGTCTGCATGACTGAGAAGCTGCACGTTTGCACAGGCGTTTGGTCAGCTTGAGGACTCACCATTAGCACTCACCATTTTATATTTGTTACCCTTCCTCTGTAAGTGGGAGAATGAAGTACCCCAAGGCCTAGTTTAGGCCAGGCCATGATACCACCACCTGGGCTGCAAAACAGCTCAGCAGCCCACCGCTGCTGCCTTGGTTTCCTTTTCTGCAGTCGCTGAGTTTAAACTGAGGACACTGTTGGAATTCGAGTAGCCGAATGCCAGCAGGAATCGTCAGAGTTGCGACGCTGTTCCTAATTACAGGCCGAGCCAAACCTGTCACTGTAGTGGAATTCTTCATCCTTCCCTCTTTCCAGTGACCGAGTCACAGAAGACTCTCGACGGTCCACGTGTCTTGCGACATCCAGGCCGGCAGCCAAATCAGACAGTCCCCCATCTTAATGGGGAATTATTGGCCTTGATTTGATGAACAAGGTGTCTCTGTTGTAGATGTTTGCCCCTCATTCTATTTTAAAATGGCATTGCCAGAGTTCTTTGTAGTGTTCCTTCACTTTTTACATTTTTTGCTAAGTTAAATGTTTTAAGCATCAATAAAGCAGGGAAAAAAATCTAAAAGTTTGTGTCTGTGTGTGTGCTTGTGTGTGTGTGTGCGTGTGTGTGTGTGCGTGCACGCTGTGGATTTGTGTGACACCAGCACAAAAGTTGACAGAGGATATAACTGATGTTAATATTAGTGACTCGCTCACTGTTCAACTCACTTCAGATGTGCAGGGTTCACAAAAATGCTCTTCTGACCCCTGGTTGGGATTTCTTAGCCTGAGCACCAGAGCGAAGGGGTCAAAGGCAGTTCAGCTTTTCATGGATGTTTAACTCCTCAGGATAAGATGACATAAGCTAAGGAACGAAGGAACGCAGTGCACCTGAAACGGAGGACAGCCAGTGCTCTCTGCATTACTGTTCAAGCTAGCCTGCCAAGCGCTTAGCTCATACGGCGCTGGCAGTGCTCAGACCCTGGCACAGCTGCAAGGTGGGATCCATCATCCTCATTTCAGATATATAAATGTATCTGACTGTGGCTGGGAAATCAGTGAAATCCTTTTGAGAGTTAAAGCTCACTTTTTCTTCATATTTTGCTAAAATAGCAGTGCAAACATGTGTTGCACTTTGCCTTACAGAGTGAATCCCTAAAGGTGGATCTCAGACTAGATGAACACCAGTTTGCTGATGTCTCAGGAGGTTTGGTCAAGATTGGGCAGGTTTACCAAGCAGAAGCTCAATCAGACCTCCCTGCAGTGGACACAAGACCTCAAAGCCCACAGAGATGGAGGAAATGTAGGTCAATGGCTGGAGCTCTTCTTCTTCCCAAACCTCTGGCTCCTTGTATCTCTCCTCCCAGTCGAACCCAAAAGGCCCCCACTGAGGTCAGGTAACAGTCATGTGGCTGCAATCCTGGTTCTGTTTGGTCACAAGCTCCCTGCTCAGAGACCCAAACATCTACAGCTTGTTCATTGTCTGCAGTAACAGATGAATGATATTTTCAGTAGGAAATAACCCAGAAGTCAACATGGACAACGGCAACACCAACATGAAATCAGGCGCAGAGTGTTGTCAGACACACCAGATGGATTAGAAAGGAAGAATCTGTGAGCTGCTGAGAAAATGTAAAACAGTGTAACTTTGTGTTATTCTTGTTGTTGTTACATTGTTTCACTGTTAATTGTGTGAAATTGTTGTATTCATTCTTATTAAAGGAGTGTGCTGAAGGTAGTCCCACTGCTTTCATTTGCTGCTTTTGAGGATTTGCTCGTTTGTGTTTTGGCTGTTGTTTTGTCAGAGTGCTTCTGCTGAAGTGTTTTCTCTTTAAAATTGTTTTCTGGTTTTCTGGACGTTCAGTTAAATTAGCCCTCAGGATTTGCCCCTCAGGCAAAGGGTGTCCTTCGTCTCTGTGGCGACTGCAGAGATAATTTGCTATTGTCAAGGATCCAGCTTTCCCCTGACGCTGTCTCCCCCCAGTGGTCGTGGGGAGGTACCGCAGGCCTCTGGCTGCACCTGCACTGGAGTCGCTGCGATGCGATCAGGCTCCAATGCGATCAGTCAGCTTCCTGCCAGCGGATGCTCTCTCCGGTGCTGGCCTTAACGCCCCGTTCGGAGCTGGTGCTGCGGTCACCCCTTTTGCCAGCTTCTGCTTCTTCCTCCGACATCTGTTTTGACCACAGCTTAGAGAATCTGAAGAAGCAGAAAGGAGGGGGTGAGGGGGGGAGAAGAGTGGGTCCGTCCCTGGACTGATACGGACGAGCGCAGGGACATCGCTGGGACCAGGGCTCCAGCGCAGACGCGTTCCCGGGCGGCTGAGCCTGTTTAATCTCCAGCATTTATTTACAACGCATGCAAGTGAGTTCCCACCTGCTGTGTTGGAAGGAGAAGGGCAGTGAGTTGAGATAAATGAAGAGACAGGACGTTTCAAAGCAGGATCACAGTCAAGAGTCTTAAAGAGACCACAGTACATTTTTCAAAGGGGGGGGGGGGGGCAAAAGCAAGTGCAATGCAGAAGTTCTTGATTTTAGACTGTACTGCTGGAGGTTCCTGGCGTAGATGTGCTTTGCATTATTTCAGGTGTGCATGGATTTTGTGGCATTTTTTAGGTGTCTAGTCCATTCAGTGAAGAATTTGAGGTCTAGAGCAGTTTCACTGCTTTGTGTTTCCACTAATGGTCTGTTATTCTGTTATCCATGTTGCTGGGGCACACAGCTATTTGATATTTTTTTTTCTCTTCTTGGCAAATACATTGAAACTGTTTAACCTTGATAGTATGCCCTTTTCTAGCTGCATGTATGTGTTTGGGGACAGAATGGTCAGAAGCCACCTTCCCACACACGCGTGTTCATGTTTTCTCCTTGGCTTATATAACTCTTGTGCGTTTTGTAACACGTTATGCGGAGTTGTACATGTATCACGTGGGCTGCGTTAAGTCTGAACACTTGAGAAAAGTTTCTACCAGAAAACTGTCCTATTGAAAAGAGTCCATGATTGGGGGTTACATTGTTTAAATGATGTGTTTAATTAGCCAGCAATAATGGATTGATGATGTTTTACTGTAGATGGGTCTGCATGTAACTGATGTGGATGAGGATGGTAATTATGAGTGTGTGGGCTGTGTGCTCTTGCCTGTATTGTGTTCAGGGTTCTGCAGCTCAGTGGACTGATGGAACAGTCCGTATCCCCAAACTGCCTGGCTACTGCTCCCTGTTTGGTGTGTCAGTGCAGCTCTCTTCTTTCTTTTTTGCAAGAGGGAGCTGTGGAGAGTGGCCGCAGTCCCCAAAACACACACACACACACACACACACACACACACACCTCAATTCCCAGTTATCTCTTGCCCTTGTAACACTAGCAGATTCAGCTGCATTGCCAATTCCCATTATCGTAATGAGCTGCTGGTTTCCCGGGTGTGTGTGTGTGTGTGTGTGTGTGTGTGTGTGTGTGTGTGTGTGGAGCGGGTGCAAGGGAGGGAGGGGCTAGGTGGAAGGAAATGGGGAGGCGGCTGTTTTTTAAAATGCTGTGACTGGGTGCAGTGGCATTTTCTGGGTTGATGGTGCCAGCACTGCATCTGCCTTCAAGCACAGGGTGGCTGGAAAGAAGAGGGGGGGCATGGCGGTGTTGTAATGGGGCTGTGGAGCTGTGGCTTGGAACACATTCCGGCGCGCAGCATCAAGGGTGGCTTTCTTCGCGGTTCCTTGTTATGGACGGAGCTGTGGGGGAATTAACCCACAACAGATAAAGCTCTGAATTCTGGTGTATTTGAAGGGCTGTGGGTGTTTTTTTCCCAAGCAAAGAGAAATGTGCTTAATTGGGTCTGAGGGCAAGCGGGGGGAGGGACAGGGGTTAGAGGGGGCAAAAAGTGGGAGTTTGAATTGGGCCAAACTGAGCATTA
Source organism: Chitala chitala (assembly GCA_025773905.1). NCBI lineage: Eukaryota > Metazoa > Chordata > Actinopteri > Osteoglossiformes > Notopteridae > Chitala > Chitala chitala. The sequence goes on along the minus strand of JABJVR010049226.1, from coordinate 11,321 downwards.
GTCAGCGGTGCTCTGAGTTTAAAAGTTTGTGCTAAATGTAAATTCACCTTGGCAGAAAACTTTGTTACAGTCCTGTAAAAAGGTTTTCAATTGTAGAAATCTTTTACTTCTTAACATTTTCAAATGAATTATTGCAACATTGCATAATTTTCTGTGACCCAATGTACCACGTCCAAGTGAACACAGTGGAGTTTAAAGTCATGAAACAAACAGCTTTAAAAAGCAGCTACACTGTTAAAGAAACTTTTATGATGAACACCCACTTGGTGAGCCCTAGCACAGATGTTGTCTTGCGATGGGTGCTCACCCATGGAAATTGAATTACAAACAGTGTAAAGAGCAGTAAAGTGCTTCACAGTACAGTTCAGCCCTTCACAGTCTGGTACAGCACTTCACAGTCCAGTAAAGTGCTTCACAGTCCAGAAAAAACTCTCCACAGTCCAGTAAAATGCTTCACAGTCCAGTACTGCACTTCACAGTCTTTTAAAGTGCTTTACAATCCGGTACAGCCCTTCACAGTCTGGTAAAGTGCTTCACAGTCTGGTAAAGTACTTCACAGTCCGGTACAGCACTTCACAATCCGGTACAGCACTTCACAGTCTGGTACAGCCCTTCACAGTCCGGTAAAGTGCTCCACGGTCCAGAAAAAACTCTTCACAGTCCAGTAAAATGCTTCACAGTCTGGTACTGCACTTCACAGTCTGGTAAAGTGCTTTACAGTCTGGTAAAGCCCTTCAAAGTCTGGTAAAGTACTTTACAGTCCGGTACAGCCCTTCACAGTCCGGTAAAGTGCTTCACAGTCTGGTACAGCCCTTCACAATCCGGTAAAGTGCTTCACAGTCCTGTAAAGTGCTTCACAGTCCAGTACAGCCCTTCACAGTCCAGTAAAGCAGTTCACAGTCAAGTCTTGTGTCATTGTTATGCCTGTCTTCACATGTCCCATTCCACACTGCACTGCTTGGAAATCTAGTCATCCCTTAATGTCGTGACCCTTACTTTGCCTTCTTATATATTTCCTGGCCAATGTCAGAGTGTCCTGGCATTATGCTGTGAGTTGATTGGTTGATATTCCCAGAATCAGAAAATAGCACTTGCCCTGGATAAGGGCAGATTGGCTTTATTGACCTGTTTGCAAATCTGTTTTTGCAAAGGAACCTGCATTTGTTTTACATGTAAAGTAATGTCCTTGGTGCTAAAACACATGTTCCTTCCTCATTTAGCAAAGCAATAACTAAATCCCCCCCAACAAAAGATCCCTCAGAGCTCAGGTTCTTCTCCTCAGTGTTATTTGCTCCAGAGTAGATGCCAGTGTCAGGCCAGTATTCGTCACTTTGCTCTTCATCTTCCCCTGCAGATCTATACCGACTGGGCGAACCACTACCTGGCCAAGTCTGGCTGTCCCCGGTTAATCAAGGACCTCACGCATGACATCGCAGATGGTGTCCTGCTGGCAGAAATCATCCAGATCATAGGTGAGGGACTGCGGCTTCCTGGCGTGTGTGCACACACACCATTACCCACGTACACACGCACAGATGCACTTGCACAGTAGCAAGCACACATATGAGCACAGTAATGTAAAAACCTGCCTCAGACACAAAATCAAGGAGTCCATGGTTAAAAATGCCATCTTTAAAATTTTTTGAAGGCTTGAAATTTTTTTTTGTGTTGATCATTTGTAAAAATAATGAACAAGAAAAGCAGTTTTCTTTGGGTGAGTGGCAGAGGAGGAGCATGTAGATTCAACAAGGGTTTTGCAGGAAGTTCTGGATCCTTCATAAAAATAACAATTCTTGGACGCATTTTGGAAAAGAATAAACACATTTGCACATCTGCATACAGGGAGTTTCAAATCAGACTGGGTAAGTAAATGTGGGGGTCATGCAGACTTCACTGTTATTCTGTCCTGCAGCACACGCCAGGTATTCAGCCCCCCCCCCCCCCCCCCAAAAAAAAGCCAGCAATGATCTTAGGAGCTGGCGCAAAATGCTGCTGGGTTGTAAACTATTTAGGCACTATTAAGGCATGTGTCTCCCATGTGTGCTGAAGCCTTGGAATACGCCCCCCCCCCTTCCGATTTCATTCCCCCCCATTCCTCACTGTCTCCAAAGTTTATGCTGGTCCTCAGACAGCCACTATTCACCGCTCTCTTGTCGAATTTGGCTGTGCGAGCCTGATGACTTGACGAGGGATTCTGGGTGTACTGGAGCACTGAAACCATATTCCACCAGCTCCTGTGTGCTCACAACACTCTCTCTCTCTCTCTCTCTCTCTCTCTCTCTCTCTCTCTCTCTCGCTCTCTTTTCTAGCAAATGAAAAGGTAGAAGACATCAATGGCTGCCCCAGGAGTCAGTCTCAAATGGTGAGTTTGCAGTTTACCTCTTTTGCCTGCTGCACTATACATACACTATATATAAATACACTATATTTACTCTGGGTGAACAAAATGTATTCAATATTTTGTTATACATATTGCATCTAGTACTTCAATCTGATATCATAATGTATTAATTGTTGTTAATATTAAGATTTAGATTATGATTTTGACACAAGCACAATTTTTTATTACTAAATAGGATTTTTTCTGTAAATGCATCCTTGCGTGTACTTTGAGTGCTGTACTGCTTTTTCAGAGAGTTCAGTATGATGAGTTTGTTTTCAGTATGCATCATGTAGCCATATTTTGTAATTGGCACACTTCGAAGTGTGTGCAGGGGACAACGTAGCACGCACAGGCAGCTCTGGCCTCTGCTCACACGAGTGCTGTGCACCGTGAGGGTCCGAGACCCAACTTTGTAAGGAGATGGGCATCATCTGGGCTTTTGTAGTCTGGCAACATCCTGTCATATTCAGCATCTGCTGCTAGGCTGGTACAGGTGGCTTATTTAGGGGCATAACAAGCCAAGGTGTCTAGCCAGCAACAAGTCACATTGGTAGAAAAGCATATGTAAAGCATATGCAAATGTGCCACCCCCCTTCCCTGGTATCTTATCAATGCAGTCTTTTACACCCAGATGCCTCCCTACCTGTGGAAATTTTGTCTGATGCTGTTACGCTGACCTCTACTGGTGGGGCTGGTTTAGCAGCTAACCGCACTGGCCCATGATGGCTATAACAACTACAAAGCACACACACACACACACACACACACACACACACACACACACACACACAGAAAGCTGTTGGATATTATAGTAACATTAATTCATTTAGTATGTTGTTTCATAGTAACCATTAAGCCTACACTTTACACTTTGCTGTGGGATGTTTTAAATGTGTCATAATGCGTAGCCTGAATCAAACGGCTGTGGAAATGCTGCCTATATCATATGCGCGATAAACTTTTCCCATTGATTTGACGGCTCTCGGGAGGGTTAATTAAACTCAAACTGAGGCAAACGAGGCGGTATTTTCAAGTGCTAATTGCACTGCGTGCGACGCTCCCTTCTGTGCCTTGGGGATGTGTTCTGTTTAAGCGCAACACAACTTGGGGTTGATTTTAGTTTGGGTCCCTTTTGGGGAGATTCACAGCCTGACCCCGAATCGCTGGAAGGCTGGAGGTCCAGCCTCCTGACATCACAGAACATCAAACATGGGAGGGGGGGAAAATGGCATAAAAATACTGAAACCATGTGGGGCTGCACTTTACACATGGTTACAGCCAACAGCATGTACATATTATGAGATGGACACTATCCATCTTTTGATCTCTGAGTTTTTACTTTTTTTACTGTTTTTAATGTTTGTGAAATATGACAATGCATTCCTTTAACACCTCTACAGTTTTTCAGCATCTTCATTGCAGACTAATATGGCCCTGAGTAACTTTCCAGGGCAGCATTGTGGCACTAAAGCAAGAACTGCCATGCTGCTTTCTTTATTTATGTGCTAGACTGACAACATGTGTTTGTCTGAGAGAATGATGTCTGCTATGTGGTGAGACTAGTGGGAGTGTTTTGTTTGTAAGTGTGTGATGTCAGCACACCTTCTTCCCGTCATGGTGGTGCATGAAAGCTGTTGACTGTGCGTGTGTGTCTACTTCACGTTGTGAGGGTTGCTGGAATGAACTTCTGTGCGTGTTAACTGAAGCTCATACGTTTGGGATTTCACATTGGAGTGGAAGCGTCCCGATCACATTCTCACCTGCTTTTCGTGACCTTTATGCCAGCCTCTTAAAACCTTATTTTCATGAACTTTGTGTGGGAAAGGTATTAATAACTGGCTAGGTGTTAATGACCTTGGAAGTCTGATATCAAACAAACAGGAAGCTTGGTGACCTTGAAACAAAGGTATAACAATTTAGCTAATTTCTTAAGGCATGTGGAGTGGGTTCCCTTTCATAGTTTACATTTTAGAAGGATGATGTGTGTTTGAGAAGGCCCCAAAATTTGTCTTGAAATACCTTTGGATCACTGGACAGACAAGCCTAAGAACTTTCCAACCTTGTGGAATTGTCCTTATGGACAGTTGTCTTTTCCCCAATGTGAACAAACAGTCAAACTGCTGCAGTGCTCAGCCGGTGGGGAGGGGTATCGTGGCATGTGTCTTCATTCTGTTCATCTGTCACAGGCAAACCAAGATACAGTGATCAATGATGACATACGTGAACTTTCCACGTGTTCTTATTTATTTATGTTTTTACTTTATGTTTGGGTCTCACCGAACGCCTTTTTTGTCCTTTGCTCCTTTCTCTTGTTCCCCTTAGACCATTACAATGTTGACTTTTCAGTCAGTGTCTGTCACCAAGTAACGTAGCACCGTAACGCTGTTTAAATGTTTGGCGTGTTGTGTGGAGTAGTGACCTTAGTGACACTGAAGCCACAATAATGCAGTGAACAGCCTGGAGAACATTGATCTCTGAGTAAATTGAGGTAAACTGGGTGACCAGAGTCGTTTCGACTGAGGTTTGGAGAGGCCTGATAAATAATGTCTGCCCATATTGGGTCTCTTTTTAGCTGGAGATTTGCACGTGCCCCCCCTGTTGTCTTGAACATGTGCTCAATTGCAGACAAACCCTTGGCATGAGGACACATTTCTCATAAATGCCTCATAAACGTGTGAAAGCAAGATTAATGAAGCTCATTAGCAAATACTATCAAAAGATAAAGATTTGCTTGTGGAGGCACTTTCTAGTTAACGATTGCTTGGAAGCTTTCAATTTCTTTCAATTTCATATTTTAATTCTTAATAGACATGTGTTTTAAAATCATACACCTGGAAAATAAACCCTGGGAACATCATATTAACGAGTAACACTGATATGACATCATCACGGTGTAGTGATGTTTCTATGGATTCTTTGGAATACCAGGCAGCTAATATCTGAAAATGACTGCAATTCAATTTTTCTAAATCCATTAGCAGAGTGATAGATTAGCTTTACTCAGACTGGTACTGCCCCAATTGCACATTAAGAGCCTGATTGTTGTTAGGTAAAAGTTTGGCTTCCTCATAGGAGGTCACTGACAGACTACAACAATCTGGGAAAAGTCTCTGAGGGGACAGTCTGCACTGTCCACCTCCTGTCCAGTCCTTCCCGGTGTTACTAGGGTTACCTTCTCTGATTAATGTGTTTTCCTCAGGGGCCGCCGCTTATACATTGGGTCTAATGGGCATCTTTATCCTCTCCTGTGGCTCTGTGGAAAATCAATGTAATGTTTTAGTAAGGCCTGCATGATAGGCGGTGGAGGTGCAGCGGACAACGTCGGAACCATGTTGCACCCCCACAGGGAGATGGTTTTTCAGAGAAACTCGTGCTCTTGTTCTCAGCACGATGAAGAGACCTATGCAATGCCTCTGGAGGAAAAAAAATTAGCTCATGTAGGGAGACAACGTAGCAGGAGTGGGGGTGGGTGAAGGGGGCTGGCAGCGTCTCTGTAACCATGGAAACAAGCAGTGAAAACTGCATTGCTGTAACTGTCGCTCCTTTCTGCAGATTGCCGCCCCCCCCCCCAACATTGAATGGCTATTTGTCACATTTTAAACCTTTTCATTCTTATACCTGTAGTGGAGCGTATTCAGTTACTCTTTCTGGTCTCTGTTTCTTAAATCTGGTGAACAGGCCTTCAGCCCTCAAGCAAGTGGTTAAGGATTCTAGACATGAGGTCCCGCCCACTTTGTATGTGTGGCCAGCAACAGTGAAGTTATTTTGAGTTGTTCATACTCTGTGTTTATACAAAACATGTGACAGCCTTTTGTATGTAATCAAGTACATTTTATGGGATTAATAATCTCGGTTTGTTATGAAGCTGTAAAACGTTTTTCATATTTATGATGAAAAAACGTCTGACAAACATTTCATGGGATCACAGGAAGAAACCAAATGTTATAGTTTATTCTGTAATGAGGATATTAAAGTAATCAGTGAAAAAGCCACATGTATAGAATATAGAGTCAGCATTGTAATATTTCTGTGACGTGACCCTTTCCAAATTAAGTTTACCAGTGTGACATAGTTATTATGTGGCTAACTAATATTCCCGAAAAACCATTTTTCCTCAATACATATTTTTAGGCAGATGTTATGAAATTGCATATTATTTTTCCTGTTTGTAAGGTTTGGACGCTGCATTGTACAATTTTTATCTATTACAACGGACTTGTATTTACAGTTTTAGTATAATAGATGTTGACAGTTTTATTATTCAAAAAAAAGGTTGAATTACATGATTTTCTTTAGTAAGCATCACAAGATTAACATCAGTAAAATTCTTAGCAGGTTGTGCTGCACAGATACTGGAGATATCCCCTCATCAAATATTTTTCTTTGCAAGCTTTTTTCATTTGGAAGCATGCCCTCCAAAACAAACATCATAAAATCCAGTTTGTGTTTGTCCTGTTAATACAGGGTTTTGTATATCAAATTGGACCAAAACATTAATGCTACTGGTTGTTAAAACAGTCTTTTAATTGTTGACTTTGGCATAATGAAAACAGAAAAGCAGTGTAATTCCATCTGTTATGGTGTTTCACTCATCTATTCTGTGTACAGATGTGTTTGTCTTGTGACTATAATCTGACTTGAAAATAGCATCTTCACTTAAGACAAGGAGTCTGGCATTAAGGACACAGGTGTCCCGCAACACGTTTGTATTGCTGCGTGTGCCATAGACTGAGAAGGTTAGAGAGCCACTGATTTAGAATATTTGTGAATATTTCTTCAAAGAACTGAGGTTTAAAAACTCAAACAACCTTAAATATGTTCTCTTCCCCTGTAATATATCTGAAACTGCTTATACTTACATGTTTCACCTGTTCACTTGTGACATGTGAGTTTGCGCCCACACACACACACACACACACACACACACACACACACACACACACACACACACCATGTCATTACTACTGTTTTATTTCAGAGTAACCTACATGGTAGTTGCTCCATAACAATGGCATTTTCAGTGTTTTTACAGGTATGCCAGACTCTTGTGTCATACGTTAAATATTTAATTATGTAGCCACAATTGTTCTTGCACAATAATAATGAAGGCAGATAATGATTTCCTTTGCCATTATGTTTATTATATAGCATTACCAGAAGCTGATGTAAATATTTGAAGGCTGCAGTTAAATACATGATTGAAGAATCATGGCTGAAATGGAGAAACATTAGCACAGCACTGGTTGATTGTATTTCATATTACTTTGTATTTGAACAACATTTACCCTGCTTGATTCTTTGGTCAAATGTCCACTGGTCAAAGTTAAAAAGTATACAATTAACACACAAATGATAATGGTTTGCTCAGCTTTTTAAAACACAATCTTCAAACTACAAGGACTCAATACTAAATTTTTTGGAATGCCAGCAATCATATTAGAAAATTCCTTGTGCGTTTGTATTCTAAAGACCTGATTCTGGCTCCTGTTTTTGGACCAGCGGTAAAATTAAACCTCTGATCCGACTGACCTTGATCGGTGGTGTGCCTTCCTCACTGTGGCACAATGTAAAACTCAGTTCTGTGAGAGATCCACCCCGTCCTGGCCTTCAGCTAGCTAAGAGCATGGGTAGGGTAGGTAAGGACTGATTTTGCATTCATTACTCCCCTCCCCTCAGCCCTGGAACTGCAGCAGAGTGCTAACCTGTACTTCTCCATGGTAGTGCTATAAAAGGTGAAGGAATAGGTGGCTTTTTTACTTCCCATTTTAACAGCTCCACACACATAAAAGTACAATTGTTACCGATTGGCAGAAAACTGGCCCTTTTCAACAAAAGTGCTTCATATAAGTCTGCTGGGGGTCCAGATTTAATTTGGGTTTTAAAGGCTGCAGTTTTTCCCAGAGTGTCCTTCCTGCTGCCCTGTGTCAAGGAGTCACAGAACCGGTGCTCGGTCACACACCGTGCCTCACTTTCCCGAGAGATGCCTCGGGTAGACCTGGACCCTTTTCTAGAAAAAGGTTCCTTTTTGGGAGGCTGGTGTGACAGGCCTGAATCTGAGGCACTGGTGCAGCGCTGCCGATCTGTGTGTCCGCAGCGAGCTTTACTCCAGTCTCGCCCTCTTTCAGATCGAGAATGTGGACACCTGCCTCAGTTTTCTGGAAGCCAGGGGAGTGAACACACAAGGCGTGTCCGCTGAAGGTGAGGTGGCGTTTCATCTCCGTCTAAACCGCTCGCTGGTCCCCAGTCGCGCGCTGCTCCCGAAGCTTTGTCGCATGCTGCTTGTCATGCTCTGTTAAGTATCTGCTCTGCAATTATTAGCAATTCTCCGTCGATCATCAGTCCAGAAGCAGACTTCAGTTCCTTTGTGAATGACTGCCTCTGTGTGTGATGTTTATAATGAACAGAAAAGGTTGAGTGTCAGAAAAGTCTGCATTCTTTACCCAAAGCCTTCTTCCACCTCATGTAGAGTCAAGATATTTTGTGAACTGAAAGCGACTCGTCCTTGTTCGCACAGAGGATGTAATTTGCAAAGCTATACAGTTACTTCTGAGGTCTATTTTAGTCCACGTCGGCCTTTCATGAGTGGACTTGGGGATTGGTTGTGCCTGACTCAGGAGATTAGACCAGTCATTGCAGTTTAAAGGTATAGTTTTGTTATTCTTGGAATCTGTGTTCAGGCTTTTGAGCTCGAATACAGCCATGAACAATTATATTAAACGTCAGGAGAAGAAACCAGTTTGACGTTTAGGCTAATATGTGAGACCTTCTTCCAAGAAAATGAAGGCATTGTCATTATCTCCTAGACTCGTGCCCAAAAAGCCACGGATCCTTCTGCTGTCAACATTGACGTGTTTTCCCGGAACACAAGTCTGCCCTGAAACCTGCTAACATGTCAAAGCAGCACATTCAAAGGATCTACATAATACTCTTTACAGAACACACATTCAGTCCACATAATTTAATCGAGATGTTGAATATAAGAGTACATCATGGTACAGACAGTATGCTTCCAGTTCATGTCCATTCATACATAAAGAATGACTTAATTAAAATGATTGTATGACAAGAAATTGTTACGCAGACAATGCTTTTAATGTTATGCAATAGTGAGTTTATGGTATGCTAAGCCTGTAATGTAATACCCAGCCTGACATCTGAGAAGATAAGCATCGTACTGGTATGAGCAACAAGCAGTATGACTAAACAGCAAACAATCCACATATGATGCCTGTGATGTCTTCTTCTATAGGATCACCGTAATGCGCTTCACATCTATTCCTTAAGCTCATTCAAGTATTGACATTGCTGTCTTACTTGTCCTTGCTGCCTTTTCCTGGACAAGTCACCGTAAATGTTGTCAAGAAAAACAGGGGGTGCAAAAAATACACCTTAAATAACCTACCTCCTTTCCGAAGAGTTGTTGTTAGGCCTTAGAACCCTCACAAGGTGAGGTGAGAGGTTCTGGTAACTGAGAAGATTTAGTAGTATCATCTCACTAGTCAGTCAGTGACATTTGTTTTCTGATGCATCAAAATGTGGCAGTGAATAACGACCAACAGCTCCCCCACCGTTCAAATGACTTGGCTTCAAATGGTTTGTGTGTCATCTTTCTTGGCCTTGTTTGAGGCCCTTCATTGTCATCTCTCTGGGAGTTCTTTGTGTAAAACCTTGGTTTAGGGGATCCGTTCTGGCAACAATAATGCAGAATGGGACGGTTATCCTGCATCTTTCTTGCCAGACCGCGATCCTCTTTGCGGCAGTGGCCTGCGGTGACGTGCACAGTTGTCCTCTGCCGTTGACAGAGATCAGGAATGGCAATCTGAAGACCATCCTGGGACTCTTCTTCAGCCTGTCCCGCTACAAACAGCAGCAGCAGCACCAGCAACAATACTACCAGTCCCTCGTGGAGCTCCAGCAGCAGGTGACACATCAGGCCACTGGGGCGGCACCATCGGGCCACTACAGAGCACAAGACATGCAGTCAAGGTATTTCTCCCCAGCCTGACTCTCTTACTGTCTACTGGTTATACTGTTTTCTCCATATCATTCATACACTTTCACACACAAACAACAAGCCACAAGAACACTACACTTTCTGCCCTCAAAGCTCTTTCTAATGCAAACACCCACTTAGAAACTCAGTGAAGTATGAAAAAAATGTGAGGGAATTCAGAAATAATTAAACTGCTGACTGAAACACAGTATATAAACAATGTTGTAACTCAGGAGAAGAAGCAGTTGAAATCTCGATGTCCTCAGCTCCCTGACTATTGAAAATGATGCATACATTAATGTTGTTTTTGATCCTTTTAAGATTTCTGTGAGGTTAAATTGATTTATTGGAAATTCTGAGATTTGTACGTAACTCCTTTTAGGATGTTGTGATACTGGTTTTATGTAACATTAAAAGGAAAACAACATAAGTTCTTGTGAATTTTTGTTCCTTCAGAAGTTAATAAATGTGCTGCTTTACAGAACAGGTCTTCGCCTGGCTGCAGTATTTCCAACTGTAACAGTAAATGGAAGGCAAAGTGTACAGGTTTATTTTATGGCTAAACCTGCCTTAGTTTAAAGTTTTTGTTCCAAATATATTACCCTCTGCCAGAAATACATAACCTGTTTATTAGGGGCCTGGAATAAAGGGCTGTAGAGGCTATGTGTAGATCCTTTACAATTGACAAGAGGTTTGGTGTATGATTGAGGATACAAGTTAAATTATGTTCTCATGCAATGGAGGTCTTTACATGTTATTTTGTGAATCATGCAAGTTTGCATGCATGGGGCTCTGATGCTGGCCATTTTGTGATCTTAAAGCTTCTCTGAACTGTGTGTGCGTGTGTGTGTGTGTATATGTGTGTGTGTGTGTGTGGGGGGGGGGGGCAGGGTTATTTTTTTTTCATTAGTATTAACATTTTTATTTTTATTTTAATGAAATTGA
>JABJVR010049225.1:0-22458 GCA_025773905.1 Chitala chitala | reverse complement strand
AGATGCCTAAATGCATTGAGTTGCTGCCATGTGATTGGCTGATTAGCAATTTGTGTTACCAAGCAATTGAACAGGTGCACCTAATAAAGTGGCCAGTGAGTGTGTGTTATCATGTTAGCCCAGCTGCACATCCAAGGAAGAGCGACATAAGAGTAGACGGGTTATGGAGGTAGATCTAGCTGTGTAGGCAATATATACCTGCATATGTGTGCATTCAATAGTAGGAGGAAGTATTAAGTCGTAATGGCATACATGACAGAAATAAAATCATACAATTTAACAGTTGTCAAGTGTTATCTTTGTGCGGTATTGCCTTGCCATTTTACTCACTTATTGGTAAAGACAAGCATGCCGTTATGCGCAAAACTTTTCGGGAAGGTTTTGTCTTGTAATTGTGCCAACGGTGTGGGAATCTCACGTTACTATGGGAAACGGACCCGCAGAGTAAAGATGTAAGTCTGTGTTGTCTAGACCTGATTTAGAAGGATAACGTAGGAGGGACAAAATTAAATTGCCTTTTGTGCTGTGGCTCCGCAGGGACTGAATTTTCAAAGACGGTAGGGAAAGGTACAGTCAGGACCGTGATAGGATAGGGGGACAGTATTGTGGGAGGGGTGGGGGGGTTGGAGATAAAGGCTGACAGAAGGTAGGATAAGAATCCACACCTGTGTTGCGAAGGAGGCTGGGTGTAGCAGTAGAAGAGGCATAGCTGGGATCCTCCAGGCAGACATGATGAGTTAGTCCTACTGAGAATGAGGGTAAATCAGTGTCAATATGTACAGTTTGACATTATAAACCTGAAATACCTCGCATGGATTACTGTCACGAAAAAAACATCAGTACTGCTCATTTTTGCAATGTGACCTGCTGGCAGACTAATCTGTTTTGGATGAGCTAATTTCAACCTCAACATGCTGAAAATATATAATTTGCTAATGAGGGGAAGTGGATCATTAACAACAGTCAATCAAATGACATGCGTAACAGAGGTTAACCATCACAATTCATCACAATTTCCATATTTTGCATTTTGACTGTGAATGTTTATTTACCACACAATGTTTCATTGAGCAAAACATTAAACCCTGGGTTAGGCTATTTTTTCCACTACTAAAGAGAGAACTAGGAGCTTAGATGTTTAGAAATTGCAATATTTGTGTAGAAAATAGGCTCACTGGTACTGATATAGACAAGGGCATGAAAATTTACTTTACAGTTAAGATGTAATTAGAAATGTAATTACAAATGCACTGGCTTCCTGTATCTTAGCAGTTATTACCTTTGTCTTTACCAATTCCCTTTTGTAAATGTCTATGAGTGAGTCTGACTCCACAAGTTAAAGTTTGTGACCATTTGCAGACCCTGCTGAATCTTTGATGTTTTACACACATGAACCCAAGCAGCTCACTGGACAGATCCTTTGGCAACATCTGCAGCATACATAAACGAGTATTGCCTGATACAATTCAGCTGTGAGCAATGCAGCTGAAGTATTCTTTTCCTCCTCAAAATAAATATAAATATGAGCTGGACTCCTCCTTCTGTAGAGGTAAGAGTTCCAGGTAACTTCTTTGCAGAACACCCTTAACTTAGTCCTTACTCCTAAACACAGAATTAATTCAATTCAGTGTAATATTTGATTTTGAAAAGAAGCCTGTTCTTTGTTTTATGGAAACCTGACACCAGGTTCAGACTCTGCTTTTAAGTTTGTGCCCAAAATCAGGCATGAAATGAGCTGTAAGGGACATCAAAGTGAAGAGGAGAAACACACACACACACACACACGCACACACACAGCTTGTATATGTGTCTCCTTTGCTCCCTTGTCTGCCTGATGCTGCCTCCTGGTAAAAGCAACTTGAATGTCTTGCGCCTTTCTGAAAGGTCGTCTTGCTGTTATCAGCACTTGTGTGTAACACTTAAGTCCCTGACTGCAGTGAGACGACTGCAAAATGATGTCTTTAGGCTAAACTTGGAGAGAGCATTCAACGATAATCACTTGATGGATGATTTCAAATTATGTTTCAGTTTGACTGAGTGGGTGTTTTTTGTGGACCGGTGGGAAGTCTCAGTAGGTTACATCTCCAGAGGAGTTGGGTCAATTGTGACCCCGAAAGATACAAGTTCTCCTTCCAGCTGCCCTGATTTTCTCCCACAGTCCAAACATGTCTCTTTCAAATCATTTGGGAAAGCTAAATTGGCCTTGTGGAATGTGTGTCTGTGCTGTCATGCTTAATACTAGGGTCAAAGTGATGCTAAATATAATTTATGGAGTCACTTGCTCTGGTGCTGTTCCATGGCAAGAACACATTATGCCTATTGTATTATTAGTGACATAAAAAATACCAATGTCTTAAATACTGTATCTGAAAGGGTGGTCCGAGATCCACGTGTAAACAGGGTTTATGCAATGTCAGACATACTGTAGCACTCAGTGCAATATTATTAGTCACAACCAGGGTGACATTTACAGAACATTTTTTATGGTTTAAAATGCCAGATATTAACCCAGCAACAATAATATGTGTACAAATAAATGAGTGATTAAATTCTCGTTCTCGTTTCTTTTAACGAGCCAAATTGCTTAACAAATGTACCAGTGAAGAGCAAAACTTTGGTTAATGTTGTACAGCATTAAAACACTGAGTGGAACATCCGAAAAACATGGGGAATTTAATGAATGAATAATGCATTCCAAATAACAAAGGACAGTCAAAGGTTCCTTTAATAAATACAGATCATCTGGCTGAGATGTGCTTCCAGGAACATCGTTTACTTTGGTGGCCTCAAAGAGAATTTTAAATAAAATATAATTACTTTTAAATGTCATACATCACATTTACTGAAACCTACATCAGAGTTTTTAAATAACAAAATTGTCTTTTTTGTTCTGTGTTGCTCAAAGTAGGGATTCAGTGAAGTATGTCCATTGCTCATCTTTCCAGTTAAAATGCTTCTTCATCTTTTGCATGTTACCTTTTCATAACACCAAAGATTAATGGAAAATAGTGTGTTAGAAACTAGAAAAGAGTAGGAAAAACTATAGTGTAAGTTGAAAATATAGTGTAATATAATTGTCACGTTACAGGAATTGTGTACAGTATGTAACGTTTAAAGACAGCACAGTCAGACTCAGACAGTCAAAAGCACATTTAGTGTTTTCTAATAACAATATACAGTAATAATAATAAACTTAACTGTAATGTGTAATACGTCAGTATTAAAATTGTAATGAATCCAAAACATGAAATTCATATACCTTCTATGTAGAATGTTTAAACATTTTTAAGTTACCTGCCATGCTGCTCTTGTATGGTAAATTGTCATATTATTGTATGATAGTGGTTCTTAATTTGCTAATGTGCAGTCTTAAGAGTTATTAGCTTGGCAATTAATTCAAATTGTCTATTAATAACCTAATGTTTCTACTCCATGACACAGACATAGTGAGGTTCATCACCTGTACCGCTGCTGTGGGTGACCCTTTGACTTCCTGGTCTCCCCTTATTGGCTGAAAACTTGTATAAAGTTCTTGATATCAGTATGAGCACAGAGAACTGGCAGAATGCCGCTAGCTCCATCGAAACCTCATCAATCAGACCGTCACAGGAAGGTCACTGTGACTCTCTGTGTCCAGCTGAGTGACCGCTCCTGGGCGAGGCTGGGTATTACAAGCCTGTTTGTTTACAGCTGACACTCTTGGTGTTTCTAGAGAGGGCCATGTTCTCACCCCTTTGTCTTTGATGCCCTGTTAAACAAATCTTTGAATGGACTGGGCAGCTCGTACATCGTGGTGCATGCACGGAATTCACAAACACAGTCTTTCTGTGTGTTTTAGTAACTCATAGTGGAGCCAGTATTGCCCCCAGCAGCTGTACCAGGTCATGACCTCAAGTGGGGAACCACATCGCCACGTCCTGCACAACATGCCAGCCAATAAGAACAGCCCACTTAATTAGAGATCCAAGCCCCCAGCTCACATAATCTAGCCAATCTTATGTAAATGTAAACTTGTGTGGGGTCAGGAGCCCTTTGGAGTGTAACATGCTTTGCATGCTTTTGTTGCCTGACATCTGAACCATGTGCACACCTGAACCTGAACCACTGTGTGAATAACAGGATATGTAAAAAACAGAAATCAATAATTTCAGAAACAAATAGCGGACGTCCATGAGGACGATATTAAACTTAAGTCGGTTTTTGAACATGCAAGACAAATCATTTTGCAGCACAATGACATATGAATGGCCTGCTGGCTGCCTGAGGTGGAATGTGTAAAAAAGGCTTAATTAAACCACACCTCCTGGTCCTCAGCAAATGTCGAGTCCAGATCGGTGTAACAGGGAACATTTGCAAGGGTGAAACTCAAGAACTGAATCTGCCGTGCAACTTAGCAACGGTGGGATGTCGAGTTCCGGAGCACAGAGGAGTATTGGGAATGCTTGTTTGTTGCTGCATTAAAATAATTACAGTGAAGAGGCACAAGTGCTCCAGTGTTTCAGACAAGCAAGACAGGCATACAAATAGCACAGATGCACACATTGGGAGAGAAAAGGCATAATTAATAAACCACAGAGGCCTCTGTGATGACAGCCTCCATAATAAGAATGCAATTACAAAGCCTGTCAGAAGCTGTGGCTCAATGGCGTTTAATGGTGTGAATTTGTGCAGTTCCCACAGAGGAGAACGTGAAGAGAACTCCTGAGTAAATGAACATCCAGCTGAGGACCCTGCTGGTCTTAATCACCACTTACAGTCAAACAGAACACGTGGATTATTTCAAGGCATTTTCCATTATCCTCAAGGCTTTTGTACCTGTACTGAACAATTCCATGCATCTGCTTAAACAAGAACCCAGAGTACAGAAGCACAAGTATGGCTTGTGTATGTGGTGATGCATCTGGAGACTCAATGGGTAGAACTTCAGGCTGGGTTACAGAAGGCTCCTGGTTCAACTCCCAGCACAGGCACCAGGTGTGTCCTTGAGAAAGATGCTCAAATGCCAGCTCCCTGGGCACTGTATGTGGCTGCCCATTGTTTCCCCACAGGGGGAAGGGTTAAATCTAGAGAATTTATATTGTTGATTGTACATCAATTTGGATAAAAGGGTCTGCTAAATGAGTAAATGTAAAGTAAGCATAGCCCACTGAGTGGGTGTTTACTCTCCCTTAATGAAGATGACTCTATTGTGACAGAAAGCTATTTAATCTTTGTATTGAAGATGACATTTCAGACAACACCTGAAGTGGAGACTTTCATCACAAGCCTTTATCAGACAAAAGACTGGTAAACACAATATATTCCTTCTGAACAGATATGACCTTCTAGTAGATAAATCATGTGATGCATGGTGGGGTGTGGGTTGGAGGCAGACCGTGGGTATTCCACTTTCCATGACCTCTGAGTGATACTGACCTTTCTCAATGTGTCAGAAGGGCACGCAGGGGACAAAAGAATCGAGGCAAACGTTCGTCGGTACTTTGATGGAACTGTCCAATCTGAGTCTAAGTGCTTTAACAACATGGGTCCTAGAAGCAGCAGGGATTTTTGAGGTTATTCTGTGAAACTACAGAAAAGCTTTGGATGTTACTTCAATTGTCTATTTTCCATTTGGCAGATGTTAGAAAACAGCTGCAGTCAAATGGGATGCCCCTGCTCTGCCCAGTCACTCTGCTGCTACAATATCTGCCAGAGGTAGTGTTGTGCCCGGCCCAACCTGCTTGTGCCATGCATACTCATGTCAGAAGTTAGCACATTTCCCACATCACTGGAAGTCATATACAGCAGAATCAGGTGCCAAAACTCTACGTTTCTTTGCATTTTGATCAGAACAATCTACTTCGCTCATTGGCATTGCACGTTTCTTGGAAATTCCAGAAGTCTACCTGAAATCAGCTCCTCTTCCCTGACCATCAGAAATACAGTGGCTAAATAGAAATACAGTTCTAAAACTGTCTTTTTGTGGCACCGCTGGTTTGAAAAATGTAATTTTAAAATGTAATACAAGTTTTCTCATTTTTATGATAATATATTAACAAAATATTCCAAGCTACAGTATTCCAGCATTTCAGGGAGTTTTAAATGGCAGAATTTTTATTTGGCAGCTGTCACGCCTTTGCCTCCCTGTGCTCTTTTGGTGTCACCCTTCCCTCTGCTTTTGTTTTGCTGAGTCATTGTGGTCATGTTGTTACTGCTTTCCATCCATGTCCCATTTCCTCTTTGTCTTTTCTTAAGCACTCCTCTTGTGTGAGTCCTTTGCAGTGTGGTGTTTTGTGGTGTAGTGTGGTGCGGTGCTAAACCTCCCTTTACCACGTTTGGACCGCTTCTCTCCCCCTTATTCTCAAAATGTTACACCAATAATTTTCCGAGAAACCTTGCAGACTTGTTTTAAGGGGGGACCCACTCCTTGCCCTGAGGTCAGATATGCACGTGCCCCAAAACTAGATGTCTACAGTGAACACGTCGCATGTAGAGGATCCCAAGTTGTGTAAGATGGAGGAAGTCATGATAATGTTCTCTGTTTTTACTAACTTACAGTAAGTGGTTTAGGACAATTAGCAATGAATACCTAAGCATATTTGTGTACATTTGGGAGTATAGATTACCTTAAGGTAAACAATAAGGACCAGAGAGAAGTACTTACAAGAAACTATATGTCTTTCTATATGTTAAAAAATTCCAGAAAGTTAAAAATTGGGACAACCTTAGAGTTACTGTCCATATGTCATAACTGTCTGCTGTACAATGAATCCAATATTTAGACTTATTATTTTGTTATATGTTATGCAAATTGACCATTCAGGCCAATTTAATAACTATTATCAACAGCATGTAATATTCTTGAAAATAATATAATGTTCTTAGACATTTATGATTTCAACATATTTCTATAACCTCATGTCCTAAACTCACATTAGCTTTTTTTCTCCTGAGTACAGTAATCATGACCTCAGTAACCTAAGTACCCTGAAGTGGATAGGTGTTCTTCACCACATTATTCTGTGGAACACTACATGTTTTTCTACCATTTGTTTCTTTGATTTTAATAGCATTGTTATCAGATGTTTGTAAAGGTTAATAAATTGAGGACTCACGGATACTACACCACAGGTAGCAGCGATTTATTTGTGGCACTGCAGGAAGACGAGGAAGACAGTGTTTCTGCAGTGTGATTTATGAAGCCTTGCATTCATTTTATTCTTGTTAAGAAGGCTATCTCTTCAAACAGCAAATCCCCTTAAAGGGAGGAAAGACCAAATGGACTGGAAAATTTTACTTTAAAAAATAGTCTTTTTCAGTTTTTCAACAAGCAGACAGAAGGTGTGGAAACTGGAAATGTTCTGCTTTAATACAACAGAAATATGGTTAAAGTTTTCACATAATCAACACCACCACATTTGAACAATAAATATTTAACTTCATTATTTAAACTAATTACTTTCTTTCAGTGTACAGTAAAAGTTGAGTGAGTCACTATTGCGTTCAGTGACCGTTTCTAACATGTGACATGATACGTGACCAATGGGCATCAAGACAGGACTTCACAGCTGGTTGGTTGGCTCTCATGATCGCGGTAAACACATATAGGAAGTGCACCTTGAAAAAGAGCAGGTCATCAGCCTTGTTACTTCATTCTCTGACACCTCTTTATGCTGTAGATTCTTTTTCCTTTCAATGAAAAATCACCTTTTTGTGTAGCTCAATTAGCACTACTAATAAGGCTAATAGTATAATAATCATTAGCAAGTTAGCGTAATAATAGATTAGCTTGATTATAATTGAATGAAGTAAAACAAAAGTTAACAAAAGTTGATGTTAAATCTGTATGTTTAGAAGTGGTTCCCACCCAGACATAAGACCAATACAAACTTAAAACCACTTACAGGATGGCCCCTAAGGTGTGCAGTTTCAGTTACTTAAGCTTTACTTGAATGACGTGTGACAATCGCCAGACTTAATCGTGTGCACTTTGATGATAGCACAGCACTTACTGTTAGTAGATTCTCTAATACTGTTTGACCTCGTTTGTGACTTGCACATGTACTATTATCCTTGTAAGTCACTTTGGATAAAGGCGTCTGCTAAATGAATAAAATGTAAATGTAAAATGTCATAAGTCTCAAGTTCTGCTGTATTACCTATGTTTCTTCCCACTTTTCACTTTCCTTGGACTCACTGACCTCAATAAAAAAGATACACACACACACACACACACACACACACACACACACACAATCCAAATGTGCAGCTACATTGTCTTTCTCTGGCACTCTTTATTCTTGTAAAACTGTGCTTTGTGCACCTTGTTTTGAGAGCCAGTGACACAGTCACAGCTGGTCAGGTGACCAAGCCAACGCTTATGCTGAATGCCTGTCTGGTGTTTGAGATCTTCTCAGATAAAGGTCAGTGCTCAGCCCTGGGTTTTTACTGCATTAATGCCAGTCTTGTCAACACTACGTTGGTGTCTTAATGGCGATTTGAATAATTTTTTGGTTTTTGGATTTTGTGGAGTCCCTTACCCAATTTATCTATATCTATATAGTGTGTCTATATATAGTGACCTGGCGGCTCAATAGGTAAACCAACAGACTGGAATGCAGAAGCCTCACGGCTCAAATCCCAGCCCAGCTGTCAGCTGCATTCTTGAGTAAGACACTCAAATGCTAGCTTCCCAGGTGCTGCACGTAGCTACCCACTGGGCCCCCCCCCAGGGTGATGGGTTAAATGTGAAGAACCAATAACGCTGTAACATATCTGAACTGTTGTAAGTTGCTTTGCATAAAATGGCTGCTAAATAATAAGTGTAAATCTAGAATTGTCTACTCCTGTATCTGGTGGCAACCGTGGTTATTCCATAGCACAGCTAAGGGGATACAGGACTGGGAACAGAAATCTTCGCTATAATAAAACAGCAGCTATTTCTTAATGGGAAAAGGGTTTACCTTCATAATTTTTTTAATGTAGAACGAAGCTATAAAATTGAAAAACGTGCCTCGTTTTCTGGACATCCAAAATGCAACGGGGTACTAAGGAACCGTTGTCTGTGCGACATATTTTAAAGAAGATGCGCGGTGCACATGGCGCTGTGCGACAAGACATTTATTTGCTTAGTATTTACAAAAAATATAATGTATAGACAACTATTGGAATACATTCACTTACAGTGTCGAAATATACACGTTTACACGAGGTGAGCGGATGACACAGAGCACGGCGCACAAATGTGTGAGTGATGCAACAGACATCGACAAGAGCGTGTCGTCATCAAGCACTAGAGTGGACGGCAGTTATTTTTATTTAAACTTGTATATTCCCTTATCGTTTGCATGTTTACATAGTTACAGACATTTTGTTTCGTTTCACAACAGCATAATATTTAGAGATAGCAAAGAGAATGTTCTTGGCATAAAGTTGAATTCCAAGGTCAAACACGAGTGTGGATGATTAAACGTTAGCACGTTAGCAGTCGGTGACACGGAGAGAGACTTCCTCTCCGTTTCCCGCCACCCCCCCTCCCCCTTCACTGTAGAGGTGAGGGGGTGTTGGTCTTCATTTGAATAAAAATTTACAACTTTATGGGGTTATCCCACTTAAAATACTTATGACTCATGACGTTTCCACTGTTGAGAGAATTCATCTTACTGCTACTTTAATTAGTGCACATTAAAATTAGTCTGTCACTCTCTCATTAGCGTACCAAAAATGTGAGCATTTTGTAACCTTCCAGGTTGTTTGCTCTTCAAGGTAAATATGGCAGCTGAGCTTTATGTGAATAAATTGGCCTCAAAACCTTATTTGGTCTCAAAACGTGCAGGAAGTTTAATACTGAGTGAACCAGAGAAACAAAGAGCCTGTTTGTTAAATTATCAGAAAATAACCCAAAAATATCAAATAAAAAAGAAAATGATAGAATTGCACTTTTTTACACTTTGAAGTCGGTTTTCAAAACTTAACTAATATAGGCACACTTTGGTTATTACTTCCCCAAAGCAAGCTTTCTACGTCAATGAACAATTCAAGTCTACATACAGATGAAACACTCTTTTGGCAAGGTCAGTACTTTTATTTAAAGTGAGGGACATTTACTGACAACTTTTGGTACCACTAGAAGTAGAGCAGGGGGAGGTGATGATCATGATACATCTTAATTCTGTCAAAATCTCAACAACGGTTGAGTTTAGCACGACAGACTCTGTGTAAGGAAGGAGATGGAACCTTTATCGTCACTATTTGTTTCCTGTTAAACATGTTAGGTGTGACACCACAAGGTGCTGAATTGACCTTATCTGTGGGTTAGCACTGTTTCACGACTGGCTTGTGTGGAGCCAGAGTACGGTATGTGTCGACACGCGCAAAAGTCTAGAAGACCCCCATGGTGTTCTTAATAACTTCATACTAAAATATTTTGATGATTAAAAAATCTTCAAATTAACAGTACTGCTAATTGTAAAGCTGCTTGAAAAAGAATTTTACTTTTACTTTGATCCAGTGAGATAGATTTTTTCGTCAATTGTTTCCCGGTCTGCACTCCTCTCATTGGTCGGTTCATGCGCCAGACTCTTTTGTAGCCTTACAACCTGCCCTGCCTTTGTGTTAGTGTATTTGTTTTTTGTATGCACATGCTGTATTAACCAATAAAGCAAAAGTGTCTGAACTTCATTTTATGAATATAAAGGCCTGTGTTAATGGATCAACACCTTGTCTGATGTAATTTGCAGTCATCATACCCTAACTTTAACTAGTACATGTAACATGTTCAGCTCAACGTGGCTGGCAAATTTTATCGAAACATTATTCTGTAACATGTACCATGTGCCGAAATAAACAAACATCCACATTCAAAGTAAAAGTTACAGTATGCTAGATCCTTTGTGTGAACTTAAATATCACATATGCTGAGACTCCATCAGACTTACATGCATTAAAAATTTTTGTCACGGGCTTAAACTATTGTGCAATATTTACATATTAAGCATTTTGAAATTACACTGCTGTATATAGTAACGAAGAAACAGAAGTGGTGAATGACCTTGTTTTGGCCTTTAACACACAGGAGTGCTGGCTATTGCTATACCTTTACAGTAAGTCAATAGCAAGTCTTTGAGGTGAAGAATGTTATGTTAGCTGCAGGTTTATACGTCAATGTTATTGTGCTCATTTTCCAGATGTATTTTCACCAGAATATGCATTAATTAATTTGTACACATCAATTAAATGGCTAAATCTCAGAAAACATCTCTGGACTCTTTGAACCTGATCGGAGCCATACGGCCAATCCATCTCCACCTCTGAGCTTCTGTTCCATCGTGATGATTGTGCTTTTTACCACCTTCAGTTTGTTAACGTTAGTCTGCTAGCAGAGGTCTTGGTCCTTCTGAAACCCCAGCATGAACCTGGGCCTTCCTTTGTGAAGCAATGACATTCAGTGAAAAAGAAATTCTCGCTATTCTTATTTCCCCTTCAAAGAAATGTAACTGACGGCAACAACGCCTGACGACCGTGGAAAAGAGGCACTCGTGCTTGTGTTGCACTTTGAACTGCTTCCATTTACACAGTTTTTGATCACAGGACGGGGAACAGTAAGTAAGACCCGGACTGGCCTCCGCTGTGTAATCCTGTTCAATGCCAGACCGCTCATTATCACCTTCAACAGTGCAGGATCTTAATGAAGGCTTTCCGGAACTCAATGTTGAATGTGGTGTATATTATCGGGTTGACAGCGCTGTTGACATAGCCCAGCCACGTGAAGGCGTTATACATCTCCGCCGGCACCCGGCAGTTTGTGCAGTTCGCGTTCAGGATGTGCGTGATGAAAAACGGCAGCCAGCATACGATGAAGACGCCTGAAATGGACAAGGACGGCAGTTACAATTCAGCCACAGGAAAACTGACATCTACAAACCGACACCTTTTAGCTGGTTTTCTTTGGGACCTTCGTGCAGTACAGGTGTGACACAAATTGGGATGAAGTCCAGTTGGCTCTGATCTCTTCAGTTATCAAGACAAACACCATTAGCTTCTAGGCTGGGGTCCAATAGGCTATGTTACGTTTGCAGCTACTTGGTATTATATCTTACCGCTGGAAAGCTCTACAAAGAGTATCTGCAGTAGGTGGCTCAGTGGGTAACCTTCCAGCTTCAGGGTCGTGGGTTCAAATCTTGCTCTTGGCACTGCTGTGTGTCTGTGCACGTGTGGGCTTACAACAGGCACTCTGATTTGTTCTCACAGTTCAAAGACATGCAGGTCAGGTAGTTTGGGAAATCTAAACTGCCCTTATTGGAGTGTGTTTGTGTGGGTTTACTGATAGGTTAACATCCTGCCTAGCATGTACTGAGTCTCACCTGGGACAATTTACATGTCATCTGTGATCCTCACAGGTGGTTGGTGAAGGGAAAAAAAACAGTCCTCACCCAGGACGATGGCCAACATCTGAGTGGCCTTCTTCTCCTTCTGCTGCGAGATCTTCCTCTTGCTCAATGGCTTCACGGTGGTGCGGGTCTTCCCTCCAGGAAGCGCCTGCGTCTCGAAGGCCTTCGTGGTCTTGGGTACGAGAGCCTCCTTTGCATGGCCGTTTCTGTCTCCCACAAGGCGGCTCTCGGCCGGAGACGCGGGCACCGAGCTCTGGCACCGATCGGAGGTGGCGGGCATTCGGAGCTGGTGGACAGAGGCGGCGGGCGCGGGCCTTTTCTCCGGAGGGCTGGTGCTGGACATCATGTCCATCTCGACGTCAACGACGGGTTGGGCGGCCTCCTGAATGAGGATCTGCAGGAACGTGGTGCCCAGGGCTGGTTGGTACGCAGGTGAATGTGCACCATTAAGTGGGCCTTAAAGATGTACATTTACCTTCCTATAAAGTGCAGTGCAGCTGCAGTGTACTCTGTAAATCCACATATATTCAAAGAGTACTGCTTCACAGTGCTCCTACCTATTTTTCATATTTAATTAATAAACAAGTAAAATGTACTCGGCTTACAATCAACATTTCTAAGCAATGCAGCTGTCCCCATGGACACTGAGACAATTTTGCCTTTGAATAACTGCTCCATTCAGTAATGCAGAAAGCATTTATAACATCTGCAACTCTTTGGTTTGAAAAGCGTGGCGGTTGTTACAAATCAGAACTTGCCACTTTGTCATTCGCGCTTCAGGGAAAGCAGTTTGCTGACGTACCACTTTCTTGTTCTTGATGGACAGGCCTCCGTTTGACTTCACAATCACGGTACACAGCTTCACGTCTTCTGGGTGAGTGCATTTCTCCTGCAGGTTGAGCCAGACAGCGTGAGACAAAGCACATGGTGACCGCGCTGCAAGACTGACACAATGCAGAGTGCGCTACTAGACAAGAAAGGAGAGGGTGACACATTAGGTGAGATATTATTAGACATTTTATTCTGTGTCAGACCAAGCTCGGTATGAGGTTACTGTATTAAAAAGCATGATTTTGTTTTGAGAAATAAACTGAACCAGAGGAGCATCTAAAACAGCCTAAGATTACATATTGCATTTTTGGAACAGGGGTTAAATTGTATTTATTGTGATTATTTTGTATTTAAATCAATTTAAATTACAATAAATAAATAATTCTTTCTATTCTAAAATGTTTTATTTTTCTATACTGCAAAATCCACATATGGAAAATTACCAAAAAGTATATTTTTACTCAAACACTGATTTGTCTTCTAGGCTGTGACTCAGCAAGGAGTATCAGTTAATGCCATGGAAAACTGAGCAGAGCACATCCAGATCTAAGGAGAAGAGAGGCACACATTCCTTCATTATGTCATTAAAGGTGCAAAACTTAGATACACGTCTCCGTATGACAACGAAGCTCTCTGTTACAGAATACCTATTTCTCTTAGAACAACTACCATTACCATTATTACTGTACACAAGAAGAACAGGAATAATTATATAAATAATAAATAGTTATACCATGCGGTACAGAAACATCTTTTTGTAACGTCTTTTCAAAGCAAAATAGTGTTCGGACAGTGATGCCATAATTTTCTGCTGGTGTTCTGGCTTTTGATTTTGAGTGGCAGGTTGGGTTTATGAAGGTGATGTCAGCTTCATAAACCCAACTCAGTTGGATACTGAGTCCCAGGACTTCAGCTCAGAGCTCAGTGGGTGAATCCTCCTTGGTGGACCACAGTAGTGTTGACTACTTGAGGCTTAAAACCAGTGGGCTCCCTCCGTCCGTTAGAATACTGTTGTAGGGTCTAAACCCAAAATAACAACTAATACACAGCACCTCATGTTGTTTTATTTCTAACTTACCTCTTGCACATGGCACTGAGCGTAACGACGCTGGAGATGCCTGCTCACAGGACAGTTCAAGTTCGCCTTTGTTCACTCGTTAACACGGCCACATGACTCACCTTTGCGGTGGGTCCAGCGTCTGTTTCGGCTGCGTGGCAGCTGCGCTTGGTGTTGACGCGCTTGCGGCGCTTCCGGAGCACCACATAGATCTGCACGTACACCAGCAGCGTGATGATGAAGGGAACGTAGAATGACACGATGGACGAGTACACCACAAAGGCGGGGTTCGCAATCATGCACTGGGCGTCATCGCGAGTGGCTGTGTGACAAAGAAATAAACTGAGAAATAAACCACTTTGGCCACTAGGTGCTGCTGCTTCTTCCTTTTTCTCCACACATTCACATTCCTTTCCACTTGAGGTTTCTTAGTTAATTATATTATCACTGTCACCTGTGTCCCATCTCCCATGCTTCTCCTATTTAAACCCTCTCCTGTATTTGTCCATGGCCAGTTGTTGAGTTTGCAGTAGTTCCTTGGCGCTGTATTGTGGTTGTTAATAGTATTGTTGCCTAGTTCTATGTCCCTGTCTGTTGTGATAAATCCCTTCACACATTAGACTTGAACCTTGCCTCTGTGTCAGAAACTTATACCACTGCGTTTTTAACACAGACGGAAGTAGTAAGACCATGTGTTCCTTTATGAGAGATGTGTGAGCGAAAATTGATTGCCTTGTATCGCTATTAAGAATTCTGTCTGATAGGTCACTGTAAGTGTCAATTGAAACCATAGGCAATGTGATCTGTCAAACTCTTTTAACCCCAGAACTGAGAAGAAATTCAGGCTGTGCAGGAGGTATTGATTTTCAGAGGTGTTTCAAAGCAACTCCTGTGGACTACCATGGCTATCAATATAGAAGGACGTAAAAGGTTTTTTTCCAGCTTGTTTTTCAGCAGACATATGGAAAGAGTAAACCGTGAGAAAACCGTGAGAAAGTGTTACGTAGAATTTTTTTACCTGTATTATTTAGACCAAACAGCAGGGGGCAGGAAATGGCAAAGGAGAGAATCCACACCACAGAGATCATGACTGTTACCCGCCTCTTAGAGCTGTACCGTGTGTTGTACAATATCGGCATGGCTACGGCTGTGTACCTGTGAGGAGATTGGAGGTGGGCGTGGGATGGGTTTGGGGGGGAGGCAGAAGAATGAGTCAGGGAAGGGGCTGTTTCTGTAGAAAACCAAGCAATTTTCAGAAATAACATCTATTTAAGAAGGTAGGGGCCTGAAGGATATTAGATACTCTTGTCAGGGGGAAAAACAATTACCCAACAGTGCTGTCTTTATATTTGTTTTTCTGTTTGCACGCCAGTGTTCCACACAGTTACCAGTTTTTTTTCCTTTCCATTTGCAGATATTTGTTGATTTAATCTGCACAGCCATGATGCTAATTTTCAAATTAGTCACATCTGTTGATTGCTCTGTTCTTGATTGCTAAGGAAGAGTCTCAATGGTAATGCAGATATTTGAGTTTTCATAAAACGGGCCAAACTTTATCGAGGGACTACAAGAACATATCATGAAACAACTCTGAGAACCAGTGCTGTAAAATTGCAATATATCGTTAAAAACAGAATTGATAAATTTGCAGCCATGCAGGAAGATGTGAGTGGTAAGGTACATGCCTTTCATGCCTAAGGTAGAGCATGCCTTTCTTTAACCAGTACAAACTGATGGAGATTGGTGAACTGTATACTGATCACCAAATGTACTTTTTATTATCCACAGCACATATTTCTGCATTAGAATGTCCCCGGTTAGGTCCACAGCAACACACATGCTTCTGTTTGCAGACGCCAGTCAGGGGGTGACATGACTGCAGGGCCGTGAGCTCAGGACCTGAGCTATGGGAACACCTCTAGAAGATGTTTTATCCTGGACATAATTATGGCCCACGGTGCCATCAGAGCACCTACCTGTCGATGCTGATGGCACAAAGATTAAGGATGCTCGCGGTGCACATCATGACATCCAGGGTGACAAAGATGTCGCAGTGTATTCTGCTGAAACGCCACTCCCCCACCACCTAAAGCAGGAAGGCAGAGAGATAAAGGATCACACCAAGATGAACGGCTGAGGCCGGTGTGAAGTTGGTGACCTTAGAGTTGTAAATCTGGAACAGTGTATTCTAGCGACCTCTGGAGTGGTAGTGGGTCAGCTATGAGGACAATGACATCACCCCCCCAGGAGATGTCGATTAGTTCCTAGACACTTGGGTCTTCAGCTCATTAGACTAATGCTCTGGTGCACCCACTGGTTCCCTCTATCCGTCACAGAATAGTCATTTATACATTATAGTGTGGGGCAAAATCGACTGTATTCCCAGTATCAAATACTGATGAGATATATGAGGATTCAGATCTCACAGGAATTACCAAACAGGCTCTATAACTATCTTGTTTATCCCTAAAGATATTGATTGACAGCTCATGAAAACCTCACAACTCCACCAGTGGTTCATTTTTTTCCCATTACTCATGTTTACTCAGATATAATGATATAAAAAAAACATGATACGAACATTACATATTCATGATAACAGTTATGTCCGAAAGGTTAAAAAATGAATGTTTGAAAATATTCTTTAATGATTCCATCAGCAACTGCCCAACTGTGACATTTTAACCTTTAACCATTTTGGTGTGTCAGGGTGGGTGGAATGCATTTAACGTAATGGATCTCTTTCCTTTGACGTCTCCTGATGATACGCAGGACAGACAGACATCATTTATGAAATGTACATGTTTTATAGTCACGTGTAGAGCTTGCATGTTTTAAAACTCAGACATTTGCAACTAATATATGTGATTTATACAGTTAACGTCAACTGAATTCTGTCAGTCAACGCTACTGTGATCAAAGGTCTAAATATACAGCAGAGAAGTCTGATACAATGCAAGAAAGATACATTTTGAATAAATTATTTGTCAACAGTGTAGCAATTTGGCAATTATTATTTCATCAAAGCAGCAGTTCCAAAAAGGAAACGTCATGCCAGTAGACACCAAAGGAAAAAGTACCTCTGCCTTCAAAAAAATAAAAGCTGGACTGACATTTATATTTGACAAAGATTACAGCCACTGGTTCCTAAGATATGTGAATTTTCAGAGAATAACAGAATAAAAGTATTAGAAAAACAGAAAAAAAAACTCCTACTAACTAATTAATCTTAACGCTCTAGCTTGGCTGTGTCTTGAAAATTAATATGTGGCTTTAATGTGATATTGCCCATTGGCATTTAAAACTATGACGTTTGCAGTGATTAAAACACAATAATTAGACAAGACTTACGTAAGTGATGAAAACGTGGGAGATCACGCACAGTGATTCTCAGGTTTTACTGTGGTAAAAGAGTCTGGATGCTGCATTCATTCACAGTGAAACAGAAAAAACGTCCAGGACACCAGAGATCAGTAACATCTGTAGAGCCCCTGCTCTTTGCTGAAGTGAGTCCAGTTGTAAACATCTGCATGCCCCTGCTAACCCATGCTAACCTACTGGCTAAGCATATTCAGAACAAAGTATGTGTGAGCAACAGTCCATTTCTGAAGGAAAGACTTTTAAAGGAGCTGATTGCTTCTGCTGTGAGTTAGCACATTCTCATCATAGCGCAGTACGGCTGTGCAGAAGCAATTCGGTTTGAGAGTGTTACGTTCACCTATCTGGGCATTCGACTGTCAGGAGGTCTAGGCTCTGAGTGCTGAATGGTATAATTATGTAGAAGTGGCTGTGTGCACTATTCAAACTCACTGATTTATGAGCGTATTAAAAATGGCTCTTGTTCACAGGATGCAGCGTTTGTTGCCAGCGGTATGAGTGGAAAAAGCAACCATTTCACCACAAAGATACAACATGTTTCAGTGGAAAAGCTAAACAGCCCATCATGAGCATCGCACTGAAAACCATTATTTTATTTTATTTTATTAGTAAGCATCAGTGGCATTGCCCTACGCTCAGGCAACATATGAAGTTTTATCCATGCCTATATGCATATGGAGCCAACCCACCACAGGGCGCAGGGCAGGGGACACCCTGGGTGTGGAGCCAACCCACCATAGGGCGCAGGGCAGGGGACACCCTGGGTGTGGAGCCAACCCACCACAGGGTGCAGGGCAGTGGACACCCTGGGTGTGGAGCCAACCCACCACAGGGCGCAGGGCAGGGGACACCCTGGGTGTGGAGCCGACCATCACAGGGCGCAGGGCAGGGGACACCCTGGGTGTGGAGCCAACCCACCACAGGTTGCTCTCCATAATAATAACTATAAAAAAATCTGGAATCTGCCATTTGATTGCTGGGATTTCCCCTCCCACAGTTGAAAACACTGTGGCACTTAAAGACCTGCATTATTCTGCACAATACCACCAATTCAAACCCCACTCTTATGTGCTTTTGCAAAGTGCTTAACATAATTTTTTCAGTAAAAATGTCCAGGTATATAAATGGGTAAGACTGATAATTCTGCCTATGACCATCTATAACATCGTCATATTAAGATACTTTTGTAACTATTCATGTCCACATACTGCTGTAATTTAAAACTCTGGCCCACCTTGGGCAGCCTGCTTTTTGGTAAGGTCGTTTTCTAGTAAACAGTATTAATGGAGGGAGAAAAAATGCTGAATATCAGGATCCAAATACACAATGACCTTAGCTATTGTGTGAGTGTGTGTGTGTGTGTGTGTGTGTGTGTGAGTGTGTGCACACTCATTTTTTGATAAAACACTTCTTTTTTTCTTCTCCTTTGTATAGGGTCTTTCACTGCCTGCCTTGGCAGCTGTCAGTTACGCTGCCCACTGACATGACAGGATTTCAGCCTTTCCTGGCTCAGTCAGGAACAGCACATGATTGGGTTCAATACATCTCTAAATGACTGCATTAGCCTGGTTAAAGTGAGGAAAATGTACAATTTCAAGCACGTAGAAAAAGCCTTGAGAAATGAGCATGATTCTGCTCTTTCTGCTGTTTCATCACTTCGCTACATCTCAGCAGGTGTGCACTTGAAGAGCACCAGCCTTGGGGAGCTGTAGAGTGCTCAGGGAAAGTGGTATTTCTCAGACATCCTGCTCAAGCAGAGAGGTTTGGCTTTTCAAGGTGTCTGCATTTGTAACGCTGTTTTCGAGGATCACGTGCATCAGAGGCAGTCTGTGGACACTGGTGTTTCAGTCCCTTCTGTCATAATGCCATAAGCATGTTAAAAACATGTACTGGAATTACATGTTTTCGGGGGATCGACGGGGTTGAGCAAGTTATTCCTCAAGTCTTGTCATCTTCGATCCGACTGTCGGGGTCAGGGGTCAGGGTCACGGTGGCTGCATGCAAACTGCGTTAGCACAGACTTCTCTCTCCCAACCATGAATTGTAGTTCCTCTCCTATCTGGATCTCCAGATAGTGCAGTGATTATCCATAGTTAGGGACTATGTCCATGGTCTACTGTTGG
Organism: Chitala chitala; assembly: GCA_025773905.1. Classification (NCBI taxonomy): domain Eukaryota; kingdom Metazoa; phylum Chordata; class Actinopteri; order Osteoglossiformes; family Notopteridae; genus Chitala; species Chitala chitala. Next base: position 2,701 of record JABJVR010049225.1, on the reverse strand, counting down.
GTTTCTGCTCCGTGGAAGAAGCAAGGTACAGCTTCAACAGACACCAGACAGAGGGACATATCAGACCGCCTCAGATGGTTCCTCTTGATCTGAAAGACTAAGGACTGTACTGAGGGTCCTCCAGGCTCCTGGGCTCCTTATGTGAGCTCCAGATTACTAAATTCCTTACCATGACTGACAGTTCACTCAATGGAGTGACAGTTTTTGATGCTTGTTTCCGTACTTTCTTGCTTTTGCTTGTCACCCATAGCTTATACTATAGAAGAGAGGGTATAGGTGAAGACTGACACGTTTACCAGTGATATTGTCCCAATACACAGCTGCAACATCGAAGAGGCAGATTTGCCACATGTTGAACATGGAATTTTTTATGGAAACTTCATAACCAGCACAGAAATTTAGGGTTAAGATGTGGCAAGACATTCCACCCTGGGATTACCCCACCAGGTATGGCCAACATTCCCAACAAAAGCACTGGCATCCGCCAGTAAGATGAGTGAGCATCCTAACTATCACATCATCTACCCTCTCCAAGACAAACACTTATTTGGTGCATATGTCCAACAGCTCTCTAGCAGTGGGGACATCCAACCACAACCACACTACAGAGCCTCCAGCCAGGAGCTACTGAGTATTGCCACACCAACACAGGTCCTGCCACAAAGAGAGAGAGCACCCCCAATCGTGACAATTAGTTACTTAGCATATGCTGTGTGAAGAGCTCTTAGTAACTATACACAGCAGTTATTTTCCCACCATCTACACCAGCTCAGGCATCTTCTCTGCCATTAAGGGATACTTCAAGTCCCAAAGCTGGTCTCTGTTGCCAGGGTCACGCCCACCTGGGTCTTTCCTCTCACGACCGCCACTGACCTGACATCATAGCCAGTCCTCTCCCTCTGACAAATTTGTTTTGTTTATTAGTATTTACATGATGACTGCATGTTTATGAGTGAAGGCGGGATTTTTATCAGGATCTTGAGGGAATTCAAAGCTGCTTTTAAAGCTGATTTTTTCTTAAGCTATTTAGGACAAATAACTACAGTTAAGTACCACATTTTGATGCATTTATTCACTTAATTTCAATTTAGAATAAGTAAAGGCCTGAACATTTTTGAAAAGGATGCAGCTAAGTGAAAATATAAAAATTCCAAGTAAATAAGTGTTAAATGAAACACAATTGGTTGGTAAAGGGTTACAGGTTTGTGTTTTCTGGCTGTTAATATCATAATTGGAATTGCATTCAACTTCTGTGGTTTAATTAACATTCTCGCAAACACGTCAGGTATGCCTGATTCATGGCTTCCCGCGCCAAATTGAAATAATGATTTGCTTTCCCAGGTTTCCTTTATTCATATTGCCATTTTGTGTTTTCTGAATTCTCACAGGATGTTCAGAACAGGCACTCAGAGTTGAACAGAGGTTTGAAATACGGAGCAGATTTTCCCTTTGATAACTCTAGCACATGTTGTTGGGTTGTGCTACGTGTCTTGGAGGAAGCTCCAAGCTGTTCTTGCTAATTAGATGCCCTCTGGAGCTACCAAAAGTTGAATTCTCAAAAGAGTCCAGCCATTTTTGAAATGCAGTCTCCACGTTTTCACTTCTTGACACATAACTACATTCTGAATGTGACATTGTTACAAAGAGGGCCTGATTCTCTTTAATCATTTTGGGAAATTCCAGTGAAGTACAGTAAAGCTAGCTAGTTCTGTTGGCTGCATGACTTTCAAATGTCAGGTATAATTTATCTTAATGGAATTTTGTGAGTAGCTTTCATAGCACTGTTGCACCTTGACATTCAAAATAAAAGTGTGAGAAAAGTTAAATGTAGCGTGCACAGTTAATGAAAACGATACAATGTTTATTGTACTGCGTGGGGACAGAACATCCACTGGGGCTACTTTTCATTTCTCCAATAAACATCCGTTTGAACAACTTCATGTTTGTAGAGTGAAGGAAAGATTATGAGAAAAATTTTTAAATATACAAAATTCCTTTCAGCTCACTGAGACAAACTGCCATTTCTATCTTTGAAATAAAATATTTGTGGTTTATTATTCTGTCCACTGGTATTTTCCCCACTTACCATCATGAAACAATATCCCTTGTGTCAGAGTGTTTTTTAAGATTTTTAACTCTGAAGAATGTTTTCTGATTTTCTCTTTCTTAACACCATGGGAGAATCTTTCATATCGAAACATAAATTATTACGCACCATGTGAATAATATCAAAACCTAATGGGAACCTTCTGAGTAGAGCAGTAAAACTGATGTAATCTTGAAGGAGCTTTACTATGAACTGTGTGCCATTACAAGAATGTCACCTCTCTCTCCACACAAGCGTGGAATGTCAGCACGCTCACTCATGTTCCACCCTCTGTTCCTTGACACGCTCACTCATGTTCCACCCTCTGTTCCTTGATACGCTCACTCATATTCCACCCTTTGTTCCTTGACACGCTCACTCATGTTCCACCTCTGCTCCTTGACACGCTCACTCATATTCCACCCTTTGTTCCTTGACACGCTCACTCATGTTCCACCTCTGCTCCTTGACACGCTCACTCATATTCCACCCTTTGTTCCTTGACACGCTCACTCATGTTCCACCTCTGCTCCTTGACACGCTCACTCATATTCCACCCTTTGTTCCTTGACACGCTCACTCATGTTCCACCTCTGCTCCTTGACACGCTCACTC
>JABJVR010049224.1:0-22468 GCA_025773905.1 Chitala chitala | reverse complement strand
ACCTTTAACCCCCCCCCCCCCCCCACCCACTCATTCCTTTCATTCAAATAAAAAGATATGTTGTTAGTAGTCTGGAGATGCTTGTAGCTGAGGATTATATGATCATCTACATGAATGGAGCAACACCAAGAAGAAGGATGCCAGGAATAGGCTGGCTGAAAAAGTGCTACCAAATGATTGACAGAAGGTACGGCTGCCAACATCCTGAGTACATCCTGTTGCAGAATGCATTTTTTTAAATATAATTTGTCCTGTGTGTGTGTGTCTTTGTGGATATTACTTTATTATTATTTTTTTTTATTTCTAAATCTAACAATATCTAAAATCAGTTTTTTTGCCAATGGAATTTTTGAACAATAACACCATGACAGTAATTTAAATGTATAACAAATGTTACAAAGAAATCTAGTTTAATGCTGTACTCAAAAATACTTTAAAAGATCATTTTAACTGGTGTTTGAGAGTCATTTGTTTTATGCCATATGTGATTTTGCTCTTAAATATACAGTTGACTTTTGCTATTGCGTATTCTTATGCTTCTTGAAGGCTGAGGAAGAATCTAAAATCACTAATAATTTGCCACCCAACATGGTTCATTCGCACTGTATTGGCCATCTCCAGACCTTTCATTAGGTGAGCATGACAAATGACCTGCATGCTACCCTAACGCATGGCAGAAAACACCATACTAGAGAAAAACTAGTTACCAGCGGACAGCCAATTAAGGTTAAAAGGAGAAAAATATGACCTCATATACATATTTATTGTTTGCACTAAATATATAGATTTAAGATGCATTTGCTGTGGCTTGATACAGTTATTGTTTGTTGCTGTTACCCTTCATTATGAATGTGTCTGATTCATTGGACATTACAGCAAGATTGTTATTGTCGTTACTGCTCTTATGCAGTGTGAAATTTATGAACAAAATCCGCTACGTGCACAGCCTGGAGGAACTCGAGCAGATCGTCCCTATTGAGCACGTGCAGATCCCAGAGTGTGTGATGCAGTAAGTGTTTATGTCCATCAGGGGGAGACAGTGCAAAACACTCTTTTTGACCACAGCATTTAATTTTTTTTTTTTTCCAAAGCACTTTCAGTGTAATGGGGTTGTACACTTAACTGTAATTTACAGTAAAAACAATTTAATTGCCGTTAATACGGATTTAATGATAAAATGACATAAATGCATAAATGTTTAAAAGAGAAAAAACAAATTTTTACAGATATGAAGAGGAAAGAATTAAAGCCCAAAAAGAAAGGTAAATATATCTTTGTAAAGTCTTAGCACATTTTCAGTACATGTTCAGTAAGTGCAGATGATGTACATGCTAATCACAATGGTTAGTACATTGCCAGTCAGATAAGGGGTGACTGATTTATTTAGGATTTTGGTTTTGCTTGCGTTATATTTAAAAAGTACAAGAAGTTGGGTTGTCTTGGTCCTTTTTACCAAGGGCTGTAGATGAAAATTAAAACAGGGAATGTAAAGAAAGTAGGTGTCTTTTGGTGTAATTGTACTTCAGCATGGTCGCAGTTCAGTTTAAATTTTTTCAACATTAGTCTTCTTCAGTGTAGTTGTCCTTCAGTGTAGCTGGCCTGCAGTGTAGCCATCCTGCAGTGTAGCTGTCGTTCACTGTTGCTGGCCTGCAGTGTAGCTGTCGTTCACTGTTGCTGGCCTGCAGTGTAGCTGTCGTTCACTGTAGCTGGCCTGCAGTGTAGCTGTGATTCACTGTAGCTGTCCTTCAGCGTAACTATGCCTTGTGGTGTAAAAGTTAAGCTCTACTGTCTCCCCCTGCAGAATGGAGCAGGAGGAACAAAGGGAGCAGCTGCAGACATACTCACAGGCCGCTGCTCGTCCCGAAAGGTCAAAGCAATGTGACTTTCTGCTTCACTCTGCTGATCACCATCTCGGTTTATCACCTCTTGCAGGCAACGGATTTCTATCTTAGAGATTTCTATGCTTGCTTGCTTTTTACAGGGCAGATGTTGTAACGAGCAAGAGTATAGAAATGTAATGAGTATAATTGTGTTTATAGGCCTACATCTATGACAGAGGAGCATGGACTTTAAGGAACTCTTCATGCAAGGTAAGTTATGCCACCTAAAAAAGTACAGCATGAATTAAGCATAGCTGCAGTCCAGCCAATGGGCAGAATATAAATTAATATAATGTCATGAAGCCTTAAGTGCATAAAAATGTGAATTATCTTCAATAATTATATAATTCGTACAACTAAACAACATGTTTTTCAGTGGTTTCATTTGATATGAGCTAGCAAAATTCTGTTCAGTTGCTTAATTCAATTACTTTCTGGATTTTGAAACTCGCATTAGGAATATACATTTGTTAATATTGGCATTTAACTGGATTACATACAATTTCCATTTTAATTTTGAATTGATTTATGATCAAGTATAGCCCATTTTTATTTAGTAACTGAGTAAAGATGTAGCAACGTAGAATTAAAAAATTTTATGTACACATATCTTGTGACCATGAACAGGATAAATGGATGGATGGATGAATGGATGGATGAATGGCCATTATATTAATGAAATAACAAAGCGGTTGTACTGTGTTAATATACAGTATTCTGACAATTACATCAGTTTACTTTTTATATGATGGCAGGAAGGTGTCTGTATAAGCGCTTCTGTGAAACTAACAGGCAACGAGTTTTCACAGAAAATATTTTCTCTTTTTCTAAATTTGACAATGAAGAACAGAAGAGTTTCATCTTCTGGCTCAAATAGACCCACTTCAGCACTCAGACTACACCCAAAAAAAACTTTTTTTCCTGTAGGTCTTTGTTGCCATTGGAGATGCAGCATGGGACAACAGAGGATGGAAGGTGTACACCATGTCATCACATGTTTTCCTGGACCTACTAAGATGTGTGTTCCCTGGGTTTGTCCTCACCTTGTGGCAAATGTTCACCTGTTTTATTGGCTCTCTGCATCTTCTGCTCTCTCTTTAAACATGTAGCATATTCATTATGGGTGTAGCTTGGCCTTGAAGAAAAAAAGGATAACAGGATGAAACAGAGATGTACAGAAATGTGAGGACATTTGTAATGCATTGCATTTTGAATATAGGTAAAATTGTAGTTTTGATATGCAATCCGTTTCTATTTTAATGTGTATAAAAGATAGGAGGAATCCTAAAAGTAAAAATGTTATTTTTCGTTCAACAGTTTTTACTTTTTCAAAAAATGTCCAAGTTAATATCAAATTTTATTGTAGGCTACACCCACTAGCCCTGCTAAAATATCTATAAGACAAATATATACTCTCAACTACAGTATACACTATACACCATCTGTAACAGTATGTACAGCCTCTGGTAAGTCAAGTAAATCCACTCTGCCATATGGCTACAGCCAGCTGAAAGAGAACACTGGAGGGCTGCATGTCTCTCTACTGATAACTAGGCTCTTCACTCACTGCTCACCAGATGGATATCTCAAGAAATGCAGCTGACTGAAAGGACGTCTCTCACCTGCTTTTTGTGAATTAAACATCCCCCTCAAAAACCATTAGCAAGTGATACAGAAACACAGTGATTGTAAGAGCTGTGTGAACTCTCATAATCTGCACTCAATTCTTGGAAAACCCCAAACCATCTTTCTCTGCAGATGTTGATTTTTCACTCCTGAAGCACATAATGTCAAAAAAATACCATATGTTTTAACAGTCCCTCAGCACAACAATGAATGTGATGTTACGTAATTAATTTCTGCTATACTGTACGATATGAACTGTAAAAAAAAAAAAAAAAAAATAGATGGAGTCCTTGATCCCAAATCCCATAAAGCTGTAATATACATCCGCTCTTTCACAAAGTGTCCCTTATGTCCTCCTGAGATGTGCTGTCATGCCGCTTATGGTCTTGTGCTCCAATTGCCTTTGCATATTTGAGAGTGAGATGAATAGCAACAACCCTCTTGCATTGCAGCAACAACAGGAGAAAGTGGCATGGGCTCTGCCTCAGACGTTCAGTCGTTGTGGTGAAATGCTGTCGTTTCTTGTTTGTCATAATAGCTGTGAACAGTGATGGCATGCTAAATTGGCTTTCATTATCATTAGGTCATTCCATGTGAAGAGAGCATGTTTTTAATCTTTAATAACATTGCTGGTTTGTTTCTGATTTCTTCTGTAAAACAAGAAAGTCACCTATGTTTTGCAAAAATTTACAGTAGAAAAGGTAATCAAGAGTTATTTATTTTTTGTATTTGTTATGTAATGTATATATCATTGAGAAACAATTATTTGCACTAATATTTCAACAAGTGAATTATTATCGTATGGTGGAATAAGGTCTGACTTTAAGTGAAATACCATGTATTATATCGAAGCCAAATCAAGCTGAGGTAATTACTGGGCACTTTTTGTCAAGAAAGGATGGACTTAAACATGAAATGTTATCTGCATCCTCTAGGGTGCACTATTACATATTGTCCACTGTTGCTTTTCCTCTTCTGTACATATAATAAAACTGGATTATTGTGGAGTAGTATAACAGTAATGGCGGATATATTGGAAGTATGAAGGAGTACATTTATTTGTTTCCTGCATCTTTTTACACCACCAGCCTCTATACAATGTTATAAACCAAAAGCTCTAATAAAAACTTTGAAAAACTTTACCAGAGCCTGACCTTTTGATGTATGGTCTTCACTAGACAAAATTTCATTAGGAGCCATGTTACATGAAGTCCTTCTTTTATTGACAGCTGGGCTTCAGTCCAGGATTTCATCTGAAAAATGTATTTTAAGCATATATGTCATTCTGTTCACTCGTGTTTTAGCCTTATAATCACATGTAAAATATAAACAAGGTTTTAACACTATTATGTCAATATATGCATCATTAATGTGTTCATAATGGATCTTTTATTTTTAACTGCCCTCTGCCTCTTATTTGGCTCCTCGTGTTATGTGATTATCCGTATTTTTGTATTTGCAGAAAAGTGCCAAATTTTAGTAAGTATGCTTTTGGATTTGTGTCCTATTTGTGTCACCTCCCAATGAAACAATACACTGTCAGTCCTTCTAAGGTAATCAAATTCGCAAATGAATGAGTAGCTGATTAGAAGGTCTCACAAAGTGATATCAGGTTTTCCAACCATCAAAAAGTCAGTTATATATACATACTTCTGTTGTAGAAGTAATTGTGTTTGTGAAAAAAGCCACTGCATTAAAATATTTACTGTAAATACTGTATGATGTTATCAATAAAGTTAAATTTGGTGAAATAGATGTAATAGTAAACCAAGTGACTACCTGCCAACTTCACATTCACATAACTTTCTCAGGGACACTGAGATTTTGCTAGATGTAAAAATATAGTTGCTTCCATTCATGTTCCATAAAAAAATAACTGTGACGAAAATATAGTGAACAACCGTCCCCTGTAACATATATACGTGACCAGCCTCACATTTATTCACGTGTTACCAATGTGTATTCCTGAAGGTTGAATCAGAAAAGGTTGCAGACAGTAGAACCACAAGGAGAACTAAATTAAGAACACCCCTCACTGACCAGACAGAACAGAACAATTGGTTAGTTGCTATCACTAGTAAAATTATGTCCTCATCAGTACAAAGCAATATATCAATATTTTTTTTCTTCAGGTCTCTTTATCCACAAAAAATTAGATGCATTGGGAAGGTGTTGTGTGAAGGTAACTATGTCTTTTGACAGGTTTTATTTTTCCTGAGTACTCACAGTCAAAATGATGATATTCAGTGATGTATAACTGAATAAATAAATTAATATAGTATTAATTCCCAAAATATTCCTTCATAAACATACAGACAATAAATTAGATGAGCAAAGGTACAAAAGGTAATCAGGACCAAGTTCCAATTGTTTCTAATTCTTCCAGAATAACCAAAGTCTACTTGAGAGCCCTTACTCACAGTTCATTGTCTGTACAATGACAATAAAGGCTACTCAATTCTATTAATGTCATATCTTCATTTTTATCATTAAAGATGTTCCCTTGTAAATTGCTTAACATTTCTCCCATTGATTGGAAGATTTTGGCTTGCCCATATTCTCTTAAATTTAATGCTTTGCCGTGTAAAACAAACTTTTACTTTATCACCAAAAAAGCATTTAGAATTGTATTTCTCCCTTCAATTGATTTACCAAATGACAATTACTAATTTTTATAAATCCAGACCTGTTAAATATACAATTTTTCACAGTATTACTATAATTTTTACTCCGGAAGGAATAAATATAAACTCAAGAATATTGAATTGGATGCATGCCATTTTTAAAAGTTTTCTAAATAATCAAAAAGAGTAATTTATGTTTAAGAACATGTTTGGTCCTAACTTCCCTGGTTTTGTCCCAGTAGAGGAGTTCAGGCAGTTTCATAAACCCTTTAGCTCCTGCTCTAATACACATTATTTCCAAACACAGTTTGTACAGGGTAGTGCTTGATGCCAAGATGTGCGTGCAGTTGATGAGTATAGTAATCAAGGATGTTAATCTATTATAGTGTCAAAACTGAAACGATCAGTATTTTGTAGTCTTCATGCAATATTTCTGTTTTCTGTATTTTTGTTTTTGTTTTGTTTCCAAAACCTTATTTAAAAACTATCTATAGCCTATTGTAAATTCTGCTGAAAGCATCCCATCTTTGTAAATATATTCAAAGTACATCATCATTTCAATATCACTGTAATGCCTTTTTCTAATAGTAATTTTAAAAAATTCTTGTAAGTGAAATTACGATCGAATAGAATTATTGAATTAAGGAATTTAAACTAATTAAAGAAAATTGTTTCTAAAATTTTCCATTTAAGACAAGTTCCAACGCTATTTTTAGGTAAATGGTCAGGTGGACAGTCCGGATTTTGGGACTGTACTTGAACGGATGGACATGGGACAGCAGGTGCAAAGTGGTCAGTGCTACCATGCAAATTCCCAAGCGGCAATGTCTGCGGTGATTGGATCTAGTTAACTACCAGAACCTCGTGATAGGTCACAGCAGAAAAAGGACACTCTGAAGAGAGGTTATTACGTCGAACCACGTGGACAAAGCATTCGTGTGACGCGCAACTAAGCTGGCTATATAGTGAAAGGGGCGCGACTACTTTATCAATGAAGTTGTAGAGCATGGAGCTCTAGCGAAAGGAGAAGAAGAAGAACGTTAAATACACTCCATTTTTTTAATCGCTTGTTTTTAGTTTATTGTCAGTGGAGAACTGTTTTGCTCGTAAAGAACTTGAAAAAATGAAATACGTTATCGGCATCGGCGGGTAAGTGTCTGTTTAGTAAATACGTTATTGAGTTATGTTATTGAGATTTTGTGATTTTGTGTTGACTGTTACCGTCAGACTTTTTTTTTTTGTTTGTTTTTGATACAAAGTATGTTTTGGTACAAAATATGTGTTCATCGTTTTGAAAATGAAAGATCACTAAGGCATGTAACAATTCATCTTAACAACACAGCTGCATTCATATTCCGCGCCTCAGAAATAAGAATTCGAAATTTAAATACATTTGACTAAATTTTCAAAAATGATTTGTAACTGTTCTTATGTTTTGCTTGCTTGTTATGACACACACTGTACGCATATTATCTGTATAAAGAATAAGTAGAATGGCACGTTCGGGGTGACGTTTGAGCGGGAGATTTAAACTACGGCGCGCGCTCGCGATTTAAAAAGTGGAGGGACCGCTGGGGAGTCAGCAGGCTAACTGATGTACTGCTATTTATATTTTAATGTAAAAGAACTGCTAAATGGCTGGCTGAGATGTTGTTTTAACAGCCATTTTGTGGGTGTATGAATGTATGTGTAATATCTAATGTATTTCATTTTAGTAACCACCGGCCACTGTATGACTTACAGTTGGCCAAATTGCATACATTTATCGAAATAAGTATAGCAAGCAGTTAGCATTCGACTGCTGATGTAGTATAACCAGCAGCTGTTTAAACAGGAGTACACAAAGATAGACAGGAATGAGTTACGGTGTAAGCATTTATGCTGTGTATTACAACAAGTTAGCCGTACGGCGTATTCTTGTGGAGGTTTTTGGCGAGAATGTCAACTGATTTTTCTTGCAATTGTATTAAATCGGTTAAGCATGTCGCCTACCTCTGAAACCTGTCCTATATTATTATTATTATTATTATTATTTTCTCAGTGTGACCAACGGTGGGAAAACCACGTTAACGAAGAGGCTTATCAAAGCACTGCCTAATTGTTGTGTGGTACATCAAGACGACTTTTTCAAGGTAAGCGCCATGTCAACATTCTGCTTTACGTTCATTGGGTACAAAAAAAAGAATTATCTTAACTTTTTAACACACAATTTATAACAGCAGCTGAACAGCACATATATACTAATATGCCCTCTTTCCTTTTATTTCACTACCCACAGTAAGACTTCGTGACTTTACTTTCACCCACAGTGCTACCCCTCAATAACTGACATTATTATAACCAACCAGTTAAAGATAAAAACAACAATAAGGCAAATGGTGTAATACAATTTTTGATTACTAAATTACCATGAATTTCATTATTCCTTAATGTTAAAAAAAAAAAGATTGAATCACAAGTCCACAGTCAATGTATAGAAAAGAGATCTGCATAGAAATTACCTATCAAGAGCTTTAAGATAGGTCTAAGATTGGAAGGCTAAGGTATAATTAAATGCTCTATAATTTTTATGTATTTTGCAGTTATAATTTCCAGAACTTTGTAAATGTCCCCCTCCCTTCTGAATCTACATTGCAACATTTAAATTGCATGTAACATTACATAACCTGTGAACACTTCCAAGTATAGATGCCACATATAGATTTGCTGCCTTTTGTAGAATTGGACAGTTTCTTGGGGAGTACAGAGGACCTTTACACCGCTTAATTGAAATATATCTTGTAAAAATAATGTTATTCAATAACTACTGAACTGGTGAATAATGTAGTTACAACATTGCAGGTTAACTTGCTGTGTTTTGCACTATATGCATTTGACAGATATGTGAAACATTTGCATCCTGCCTTCCGTCGTTCAGCTAGCACAGATAGATTTTCTTGCTTTGTGTTTATAGATCCTGGTGTTCAGGACATGATCAGATCTGCAGGGTCACTTATTGCCCTGAGGTTGCTGCAATGTTTTATTGGTCACTGTTATTTCAGCCACAAGATCAGATAGAAGTCGGAGCAGACGGCTTTAGACAGTGGGATGGTAAGACTGGACTTTGCAGTAGGAAATCTACTATACATGTTGAATTAACATGCTTCAAAGTCTTCTTTGGTTTTGTATCAATACTTCACCTAAACTGAGGTTCTTTCTAAAACCATAGGGCTTCTCTTGTTACTGCAAATTGTACCTCAATGTTATACTGCTGTCACTCAGCAGGTGTTTGTTGAATACAGTACTCCCAGGCTGTGTTCCTTTTCATTGAGAAAAGAAGGTTCTTTTCCTTTGTGTTTTATGCAGTGATTTCAGCCCTGGATATGGAGTCCATGGTCAGCACCATTAAGGGTTGGGCTGAGAACCCAGTGAAGTTTGCCCGTTCTCATGGAGTCCAGCTATCACCTACAGCGGAGGTCTCTGATCCAGAGAACGAAATCCACATACTGATCGTGGAGGGATTTCTTCTCTACAACTACCCGTGGGTTGTTTGTTTTTGTTTGTTTTCCTTCCCTACTTCTATTAAATAACCTGCCATGGGTTATTGCTGCATCTTGGCAAATGTGTACCACATGCAAAGTTTTTTAAATTCTTTAAACATACTAACTTAATCTGTTCATGTCTGGAGAACATTGTCTGCCAAATTTAAGAGTAAGTGATGGGTATTAAAGCAAGTCTTTTTGAGATTAAATTCCTGGAAGTAGATAGCAATGTGTCTGACCTGTGCTAGTTTGTACGTAACACAGCTCTTGGTCACATGCTGGTCTCTTCTAGTACACTGCTGCAGAGCTAGAGATAAGGAGGGTGGTACATTCATAAGGCACTTGCAGCAGGCTGTGAAATAACTTCAGGCATCATATCTTTAGAGCTATCTGAGCTGGGGGTTCCCTAACCCAAGATAGATTATGGTTGCTACAGTTGCACACTGCTGAGAGGGTATTTTTAAAGGTGTGGAGTACATTTTATTTATTTATTTTTTTTTTTTAAATTTACCCTGAAAGTTCTCAAAATGCACACCCTTATTTTTGTATTTCAGGCCTTTAATTGATGTGTATAATAAGTGCTATTACGTCGCCATTCCTTACGAAGAGTGCAAGAAAAGAAGGAGGTAAGCCATTGTGTTAGAGTGGCTTCAATGGTCTGAGTGACCTTTTCCCTGACAGGTTTGCTGACTGGCTTATTCTTTTTACAGTACAAGAAGATACACCGTTCCTGACCCTCCTGGTCTCTTTGATGGTCATGTATGGCCTATGTATCTGAAACACAGGAAAGAAATGGAGAACAGCTGCTTGCCCATTGGTAGGTGTCAAGCTACTTCAAATATAAGTCTTGGACCTATAGAGGTCTTTCACTGGATAAGCAGGTAACGTGTCAAAATTGGTATTGTATAGTGATATTAAGATTAAGCTCAAGGGACTGTGAAATGTCTTTGACAGATAACTCATTTTGTTACTGCAGAGTATCTGGACGGTTTGAAATCTAAAGATGACCTTTATAATCAAGTGTTTGAGGACATTCAGAACACTCTGCTCAATCGTTTATAGGTAAAGTGTGTGTATGTGTAACTGTAACTATTTCTAATTTTGATTAGTGTAGAAAAATCTTATTAATTTTTTCTTTTTTGCAGCAGGAGGATCTTGCAATGAAGAGCTGTATATAGAAGTGTAAATATTTATTAGTGTTAAGCAAGGCTTTTTTTTTTTTTTTTTAACTTGATTGTATTGTAAATAGTATGAAGGAGCATAACTTATGAAACTGGTTTGCAGCAAGATATTGTTTTGTTACATCCATTCAGATTTGTTATCTTTACTTTTTAAATTGAAACTCTTGTATTTTTACAATTGTAATGCCTTTTTCAGATGTATTGAAGTAAACAGCCCTAAAATAGAAGGATTACAATTTTATTTAAACAATATTGCCAGTCTATGTTTCTTAGTTTTTTCACACTTCGGATTTTACACCTAAGGGTATTGAAATAGAGGTCGTTATTTCAAGAATCGACTCTAGTTGTAACAATAAACTTTTAAATGAATCTATAGTACAGTTCTTTACATGTTCTTGATAAGTTTAAGATATTGTACACTACACAAGCAATATGCATGATACTGGACTCAACCGTCAAATAAAAATAACTAAATGAAAGGGAAATTATAATTACACATAGTGTAGATAATAAGCATAGTATGACACATAATGGAGAGATTGTGTCACATTGTATCTTTAGTTCTCATTCAGTTGTACATGTATTGGTAAACTGACTCTTGTATACAGCTTTTTAAAAGCTCTTTCATTAAAGAACATGATGTGTGGGATTGTCACTGCAACAAATTGACAAATCATTAGTACTCAGGATTTTAACACTATATATTAAAAACTTCTATAGCATTTTCTGCTTTTTAAGACAATTTTATCGTGGGACAGGGATAATAAAATAGCAATTACTACGTTGAGCTCAGTGTCAAAAATATTTAAAAAGCAGGTAAGATGTAATTGCTAGGAAATAATATTGGTTGCCCCTGAAACAATTACGATGTCATAAACTTTACAGAACCGGACTTAAAGTCGTAAATCAAATTGCCATTGTATGTGTTGCATAATCTCCCCATATCTCATATCTGTAGGTTTCTTCCAGTCTAAAATTGTGATTGCACATTCCTTTTCTAGTTTAAGTTGGTTTGATGATATGTCCAAGGTTTTCTACGCTTTTATGCCTTGTTTATTGTGTAGTGTCTAGTGAACCTACAGTGGATAAGATGAATACGAACAATAATGAACTACATATATGCAGTCTTAAATTTTCCAGGAAGACTACCAAAAAATTACCTATAACTATCCAATAGTTCCTATTACAGGTGCTACATTCAATGTTTAAGGATATTTAGCACAGTAACTTTAAAATGGTAAACAGTTTAGCCAATAGCAATGCTCAGGCTCCACAGTGGAACTGTATATACCTAATCGCATACTATACACTAAAATCTCAATGTAAACCTTGTAAAATGTCTGACTTGTAGAATTATTAGAGGTTCTATGTTACCCACTGATCCCCTGGATGGCTGGTCTTTAAAAGTCTGGTTATAGATTAAACAAACCAACAGTAGGTAGAAACAAAACATACACAACTTGAAATAAGCAAAATAATCAAAGTACAAATTTTTTTTTGACAGTTATTTCATCACGACATATCAGCTTAAGTCTACAATGTCTCACACAAACTTACTGTTTCTATATTTGTCCCTTGAGAGTAGGTGTGTCTGTCTACAAAATTTGTGGCACAGCCCATCCACAGCACCCCGAAGGCACCAACCTGGCTGCCAGTCACACTGGGGCAGATGGCTCAGAGGTTTTGAGTTCCTGTGGATACAAGTTTGTTGTAGGGAGGGCGTCAGTTGGATGTTTATATTTAGCCTAAATTCCTGCAGTGTCAGGGGAGTGAATATATGGATGTATGAACGTGGTGCCTACTGATCCCCTACATGACTAGAATTTCTCCAATGCCCTGCTGACTGGCCACCCTTTCCCAGCTTGTGTCCAGTCATGCTACACACTGCATTTGACAAAACTAAAACGGGGTAAAGGTGAAATTGTAATGGAATCTGACATTTTCTCCTTAATGTCACGACATCAAGTAACAAGCAATATGAAAGTTGTCTTTTAACCTCAAATAAAGCTAAAATTTTTTACAATAGCTTGTGCATATTCTTACAACAGGTTGCATTTAAAACTAGTATCAGTTATTACAGTTTTATGGATTTGATGCTTCCTAAGCAACTTAAGAATATTTCGTGACTTTTTAAGTATGCTATATCATTCTAACTGCTCAGACACTTCTGAGCCGTTATCAGATCTGAAAAATGCAAGATGGTCACAACATATGCAAAACATATTAAGAACATTTGGTTCCACTGGGTCACTGTGTTACATAACACTTTGTAGCTGCTGTCTGAAAAAGGAATGGCTGTGATCTAGAGAGCAAACTAATATGCAGACAGGTCCGGTCAAATTTATATAACTTTATTTTCCATGGAATACATTTTACAGAGCCACACTTCAAAGAGTCACCGAGCATGATAAATTACAGAATTTTATCTGTTCCTTTTAAATTTTGTTTGTCTCACAGATGTTTGAACTTTCATTCAGTGCCAAAATTAAAGGTCACGTTTTATTTTTTACTTTTTCACACTAATCATTAATGACACGAATCCCAGACTTAATTAATCCTCCAGAAGGTGAAGCCTGGAAGCCTCCCAATTTAAATGGAAACAGTCTTGCAAAATGATACTTGGCATTGGTAGTAGGTCAGACCTTTGGTCTCCTTTTCAGTGATTTAGGTCAGCATTTAAAAAATAACTGTGATCACTCACATTTTATATTGCACTAGCTGGTTTGCAAAAAGACTTGTAAAAAGCTATTAAAAAGCTATGGATCCTTGAAAAATTGTGAAACATTCTGAGACACAACATGGTGAGATGTCAAAAATCTTATTCTGATGTAATATTTAATACACCTTTGCAATAAGATTATATTGTTTTTTATTATTTCAAAGTTTGGTGTTGTGTTTTTCATACACTGTACATGCAATCTCATTATTGTTGTGGTTTTAGTTAGAAAACAGGCAAATAGTTAATCCATAGGCCAGTATGTCTTACTGTAAGAAATATGGGCATCCAAATCCTGTTAATTTATATTATTCATGGTCCAGATAATATGCTCCTATGTCTGTAACTATTGGGCAAATCTGAACAGGACTGAGATACTTCTTAAATAATATAACAGCTGTTCTGTTTATATTATCTACTGTACCGCAATGTAAATATTCTGATGTGTATGTTAAGTGCTTCTTAATAATGGATTATCCATACATCCTTTCATTCGCTATACCGCCTTATCCAATTCAGCATTGCAGGATGCCTGGAGCCCTTCCCAGGAGGCACAGGGCAAGGGACAGCTTGGGTGGAGTACCAACCTGCCACAGGGCAATAATTGTAATATCTTTTTTTTTTTTCTTACGAAAAGAGCATTCTTCACTGGGTTCTCACAAAATATTACCTTAGGAATAACATTGCTTGTCGCATGTTTCTTGCTCGTGTATAACTCTTTACAGTGCTCTTAAGACTAAAATTCCTAAAATGGGATTAAGAAGGGCTCCGTGGGACGGTTGCGGTACCAAAACGTTAATGTTAAGTGGCGAACACATTCCTCTTCAAGGGCAAGCAAGGCGGTGACTTGTCAAGTGATTTGCAGCGCGACGGCAGTCACGTGTAGTTCACTGGTCTAAACTTAACCACGCAGAGAATTTTGAAATCTGTCATGTGGGAATGAGTAGATAACCTTATTTTCAATATTAAATTATCTACCAGTGTTATATATTTCAATATGCAGGCAAACCAACTTGCATTATTAATATTTAAATAAAATTACAGTTAATTATAATGGATTTGGGTCATAGGGTTACATTGTCGGTTAGGAAAACTTCATGGCGATTGTTGTTTAACTGTACCTTTAACTGTAAAAAAGGAAAAGTACAAAATCCAACTTGAAGTCAAAGGGGTTATTTCCTTTTCGACTGTTCCTCTTTTCGAACTGGTCCGTGATTGCTGCCACATTTCGTTCACTTTACTGTTCACTCCCAGTCGAAAAAAAAAATCACTGTAGATTGCATGGCCACAAGGTCCATTCTGACACTGTAATGTGTTTGTTTTGCTCGTCGTCTCAAACAGCGTTCTCCGAAAATAAGTCGATGTGCAGATCTTGGAAGACCACTCATGAAAGAGCCCTGGAAAAATTTGTATTACTTATTGGTCGTCTGGTCTGAAATGTATTGTTAACGTGTTGCTTCACTAAACGTGGAAATGGGACGTTTATTGTTCCGTTCCTGCGGTAAACCAGTAAAAATCTCCTTCGTTATAATCACTTAAGAGGAAATCATCAGAGCATCGTTGGACGGTGGACACCTAGATTTGTGAAATGAAATATATATATTTTAAACCATCGAAGAAAATAGAAATGTATCACCTTCTACATCAAACAGTATACAATTCAAAATATTATCCTTTTATTAGGCACCCAGGGTATCGTGATACATTCAAAAAAATTTAAACTGTAATCACAATGAATAATTTTATTTATACTAGAAATCTGACATGTGATATAAACATATTTTCACCCTTTGTGAAAACAGTTTGGACATGGTGTTTTGGCTACTCGTTCAAATGTTTCTTGTCCACCATTTTAAAAAATCTAAATGTAGCGTTTATACTTACTGGAGGCTATACTTTGTAATTCGCAATCAGCGCGAAGTGGAAAGTCTTGTGCCGAAAGCGCGACTGAGGTCTGAAGTTTTTATATTGGTCAATCAAGGGGTGGTCCCTAAAATATATCCGGGCACAGTTTACTATCACAAGTCTGATGTTAGCTAATAATAGACATCCTAATGAAGACCTCTTTGATATCCATATTTGGTTTTCAGTTTTCTTTTGAGAAAAATCGTTTCTGCATAAACATAACCGAATGGTATTAAATGGTATTAAATATCGGTAGTTTCTCGCGATAGCATCATCAAAAGAAGAGTGTGTTAACCAAGCAAGAGATTTAACACCTTAACAAATATATGTTAACCGTCGTTTTACTTTAATCTCTCCAACTTTGTACCTTTGTTTTATTGAGAAATGTTAACGGGTATGCTAAAATACAAGATGCATGATCAAAATGTAAATACCACCGCACAAAAGTTTAAAAAGGAAAAACACAGACCACATGTACAGGAGTGTGAACCACTAACATGAGAATCCTCTGGTGGTCAGAACAGGAGTCTCCCTAGTGAGAGACTCATGCAGGTCCAGAGCAAACCCCGACCAATTTGGTGCCCTAGGCAAGATTTTAGCTGGTGCTTCTTATAGTGCAACCAATTCCACCACCAACTGCTGCAGTGGCACCCCTATGAACAGATGATGCCCCTAGCATTTGCCTATATGGCCTATGCCCAGGGCCATCTCTGCACCGATTTTTAGCAGAGCTCACTAATCGTGACTACTGTGTGCAGGCTGTGATGTTGCAACTTCAAGCCCAGCACAGATTTGTCTAAGAAATGCATTAATGAATGCTATAATAGTCTTTGTAGATATTAAGAGGTTGAAGATGTGGGTGGTGATTGTCTGACAGTCTCTCCACTAATGTATATGTTACATGCTTCTTACATCATAAAGTCTGTTTTAATTATCCTCTTTCACCATATTATCTTCAAAAAAGGCCACCAAACCATTCTGTTGAGTGCTCATGATCACTTTTGCTTTTAGCATCTGTGGGGAACACAGTTAAACCGTTTACCAGCAGTGGATGTACCAACTTTCTGATCCACTTAGCTACTAGAAATCACCTTTTCTGTCAAAACAGTTAAGACAAAATGCTTCAGCAAATACATCTTAACCAGTTTTTCATTTTTAACTGAGCTTGAACAGCACATTTTTCCAGTAAATAATGTGTGAGCGATCCATACTCTTCCAAAAAATCTTCACATAATATCCAAAAAGAGGAACATGACTGTTTAACTGTACACAATGAAACCATGAAAACCATCGCTACATCTGGATAAAATGACAGAAACAAGTTAGCAACTCTAAACAGGAAGATTTTAATTTTGTTCACATAAAATTACTTACTGTAATTCAGCACAGCCAGGTGTGTCCTTGAGCACGACACCCAGTGCTAGCTCCCCGGGCACCATGTGGCTGCTCACTGCTCCCCCCAGGGGGATGGGTCAAATGCAGAGGACAAATTCCTTGTATGTGACAAACATACTTGGCCATATACACGATTCCCTTCCCTTATATTGAAACTCACAGTGTTTCAGTAAATTCACAATTCACTATTCTCTCTCTCTCTCTTTCTCTCTCCCTTATATTGAAACTCACAGTGTTTCAGTAAATCCACAATTCACTATTCTCTCTCTCTCTCTCTCTCTCTCTCTCTCTCTCTCTCACAGCAAGAGATGTGTGCTGCCACCTTGTGGGCCGCTCTCACACTCCTGTTTGCAAAGCTAAATCACACATGCCTCACAATTTGGGACACCCGTGCCGCGTTGTTCAGTAAGTCTTTGTTATAATTTCACCTGTTCACGATTTTTTGGATTGGTACATAGAGCACTACGTATTCAAAATGTAATTGTTGCGTCGTTATCACTGCGTCATGGTAACGTTACCCGAGATTATATTTAATTGTAAGAGATTCACTGTGTATTTAGTTCAGTCGTGAGTTATAGGTTGCTCTGTATGGCGTACTGTTTTATTCTGCTATTTGTTTTGGCTTGGTGTGTTAATAAAGACGACATTCTCGATCTGTTCTACCGTTCTTCCATGAGTAATCCCCCAAAATTCATCCGCTTCCTCGACACCGCAAAAATCCCTTCATGATACACTCAAAACACCGGGTTCACTGAACTTAAGAAAGGTACTACTACGCATTCTAAGTTTTATGTGCGACATCTCGCAGTTTAAGGGTTACGAGTTTTAGTTTAATTTAAAGTTTTGCTGGTCATATTATAAACTGTTGATCTCATGTCTGTTTTCAAAATACAAACATTCTGAGAGTTTAGGTCTGAGGGATATGTAATAAAAATAAACATAAAACTACGTGAAACTGGTAGATGCAGTCTCGAAGGAACAGAACGACAACGAACATTGTACGTACAATAACCCCCAGTGGAAAGCGCGTATTTATGCGTCTGTGCTGCTGCGTTTCTGTTATATTTGTAACCCTTATTTTATGGTGTACTAAAGGGCTCCAGTCTCTCTGGCTGTGGGTACTGAGCGTTTTACAGTTTGGTTTCCAAATCTTGATTAATGTAAACCAACACGACAAGACAGTGCAGGCGACCAACTTCACATCACATCCCCCCTTCGACTCTCTCGCTCGCGCCACACCCACAATGCCTTGCGTACAAAACACCTCAGAAATCAAGGTTACGTATTTATTAAATCGCGTCGTAAGTGATTCTGCTGCCACGTGCGCAATTGTACGAGACAGCAGTTCTGAACACAGTCGTATACAGAGTTTGGTAGACCTGTCTGTAAGCTTCGATAAATTAGCGTATTGCCAGAACTATATAGGGTGTGCTCCCTTACTAATATACAAGGTACTTTGGAAAGTGACCTTTCAAAAAACTAAATATTTTGAATAAAGCAATTATTTAATTATACAAATATTTAACGTCTATTTTATTGTAAGTTTTATGTACTTGACAATATCCTGGTTTCACTCGCTATTTTTATTGTTTGAACTTTTTCTAAACTTGAACAAAAACAGAAATAAAGGACTGATATTCTATACCAAATGGGAACATTTAATGGGAACAAGTAAATAAAATTTCACGTGATCCAGTTTTAAGAGTTGCTATTAATTTTAAAATTGAACTTTTTTAGAACTGTCTAAAAAGCGTTGATAAATATTTACAATATTAATAACACGACCTTGTATAATGTGTCTACATGAGACGAATTTGTGAAAGCAAGTTTAAGAAACCAACAGCCTGTTTACACAAGCAACCTAATTTATGAAAACTGCGTCAAATTTCTTCCAGGTGCTGCGTTTAAAATGGGGTGACAAACACCTTTGACTAGGTCCAGATCCAGTAGTAGCCCGTGAAACGCTACTATTTGTAAGAAACAGGCATTTAAAATGTCCGTTTTCACAGTTTTACCTGTATGTCTGTTGCGTTATATGCTTCACTTGACCAGCGAACAGCACCCATTGCTAGAGCCGGCTAGACCGTGGGAATAACGGCCAGGCGTTTCACTTACTAGGCAGCGGCTCGACATACCGTGTGCCGGTGAAGACCAGAGGGCGGCACATACCAAAAAGGAGTTCAACAGTCACTCTCCATCTGCCTTTCGACGGATGTCACTATCTTTATCTTTGGATCGGAATGAACACCCTTTTACATCCCAGTTTCATCACTTTCACACAGAAACCGATTACTCAGAGAACGACCCTCGATTTTATTTACTTTCCTCCGGCCACTCCACTAGAGTCCGGTATCAGCCTCGTTTCTCGTCGTTTAGTGAAAATTTAGCGAGTTTCTTTGTCGGTCGTAGAAATACCGCCATGTCTTCGGAGTTGCTGTCAGAATTTTCAGGTGATGGAGGCTAGAAGTTTACACGGACTGACAATCATTTACAGTTTACAAAACAGTTTTCTGGGACAGCTGCTTCTTCCACTGAGATTCCCCAAAGTTGTCTGTCTAGATATAGGGCTAGAGATCATTATTCAGAAAATTGGAACAAAAAAGAAGACCAGACTGTACTACGCAGTGTAGCAACTGACTGGGAAACGGAAGGGAGCGAGGTGTAAAGCGCTTTGAGGCACGCTGTTGCGAAAGGCGCTATATAAAAATAAATTAAATTGAACTGATATCACATAGGGGCAATGCAGAGCACAGAGCGTCCTCACAGCAAGATTCTGGTATTAGGGATACTGCTGTGGAAAGTCATTTAATGTTTGAGGCTGAGAACAGAAAAAAACTCTAAAGCGATCATTCGGAATGATACACGTGGTAATCTAAAAGATAGCTGGAATTTGGTTATGTACAACACTTACCTATCTAATGAGAGGAGGGAGATTTCAGCCAGTCAGCGGAAGGACCCCGGAAAACGCATCACGACTTTTCTCAACGGTAAGGAAAAATGGTGCTTAAAAATGGCAAAGTGAACACACGGTGGCGTGTTATATGCATACTTTTCATGACCATATACCTAATGACCCTGAAATTAATGTCATGCTACCTGTGTGCATCTCTCTCAGCACTCCCAGACCTCATCCCTGACCCATATTACATCCAGGCATCTACTTACATACAGCGTGTACAGATGTACACCTTGCGGTGTGCTGCTGAAGAGAACTGCCTGGCTTGGTAGATTAACCCTTAGTTTTACTGCTGTATTTAATACAGTGTTTGTTTGTGCTTAGTGAGACAGAGAAACAGCTTAAACAGTATGTACTAAAGAATATAGTGTATATTTTATACACATTCATGAAATATGAATGTTTTTAGGGTGATCTAAAATACTTACTGGAAATTTAATTCATTATATATTTAAATACGGTTAACAGCATCGTGGACTTTCATGTTTCAATTGACTTTTCCCTACAAGTTCAGCATACAGGCCAAGCATCAGAGACATTGACTACAGGGTGCTGCTTCGCTTTCCCCAGAAGGTCAAGGACCAAGGGACATGTAGACTTCCTGCCTTTGAAACCAAGGACATGTAGACTTCCTGCCTTTGAAACCCAGACATCAGTGGGAGTGGCACAGCTGTCATTGGTGGGTCAAATTTACATTAAAATGCCACCACCACAAAGCAAGAAGACATTCTAACCATATGTGCATATGTGTGTGAATGTCTGTGTGTGTGTTTTGTCTTTTATATGACAGGGGTGTATTGCCCAGAGTAGGCCTTCAGGGTTTCAGTGTAGCACTGTTACTTTCTGTAGTCTCAGTCACTTAACACTTCTCTACATCTAAGACACTACCACAGTATGGAAGCTTTCAGCCAATATGACCTGTTTGAAGCCTCCACTGGACAGCAGGTGGCTGAGGGACACAAAGCCAGCTTCTGTCTGGAAGGCACAAGCTGCGATGTAGGCGTCTGTTGATGCTACGCCTGCATCGCGCACACGCAAGTAATCGCTTATCTTGTACGGAGTTACTTTTGAAGTTTTTGGGACAGTCCAATGCATTCTGGTTTTAAATTAAAAACGCCATTATAAGAATCATGAGAATGTGTGCACTGCATTATATGTGAGGGAAAATTAGAAATGTTACATTGGATAGGAGCAATACAGTGCAGTTTGGGAGTGAATGGTTTGGCCCAGATGTAACAATGAAACGTTGCTATTTGAAAATATTGTAATAAGACGCAAGTGACAGCTGAGTCAGGTCCAAGTGCTCATAAATTGCATTTATTATTAAGACATGGAAAAGCTGTATTGCTGTGCAAAAGCAAAAGGTCTGTCTGTGTGTGTTCATGCAGGGTCTTAGCCCTGGATGTTATGACATATATAATGCCAACCTTGACTGCCAGTGGATAGACATCACTGATGTGCCACCAGAAAATTACATCCTTGAGGTAACAAGTGTTCCAGCAGTGTGCTTTTCTTCCACACGTGTCTGCCACATTACAACATTGCACTGGGATACAGTGGTTAGCAGTGGAGGCGTATTGCTCACCTGTGTTTTTCAATTTGCAGGTCACAGTTAATCCCAGTTTCAAAGTCAATGAATCGGATTTTTCTAATAATGTGGTGAGCTGTGACATCATGTACTCAGGTTCCCATGTCGAAACACACAACTGCACAATAACAAGGGAAGTGTAAATCCAGCTGGGAATTAAGTACATTGCACCCTGCTGCTCTGGAGATGAAAAGTAAATGCGGCAACATTAACACAATATGTATTTATTGTATTTCAGTTATTAAGCAACACTTTCACAAGGATCAAATGTGACAACTTTGAACACAAGGATTGTTTATGCTGTTCCATTTTCCATTTCAAAACATGGTAATGATTCTGATCTTGACTTAACAATTCCTTGGATGGAGGAGAATGACAAATTTCTGTTGTAAATCCTTTTGAACTAATTAAAATGTTTTGATGCTGTTGCACATATGGCTATGTGTATAATTTGAACTGTGTGAGGTTGTCTGGGCATAATATTTGGTAATTGGTCATGACTCATTAAAAGAATTGGGAATCTGTGTTGCTAAGAATCATGTGCTAGTATGCATGCTTTGGGGTTAGGAATCTTAAATTTAATCTGCAGTTCTTGCTTGATTGTATGATATCAAAATGTATTTTATAAGAAGGCATTCATTTAAAAAACTTCTTACATATGTTAAAATCAAATCTTATGCAGTCAAAAATCTATATACTTGGAGGGTCTTCTTTTTGTTTCCTGTATTGTAATGTTTTAGTAAATGTGTTAATACTTTATGGATGACTTAATTGTCAATAAAATATTTTGGCAAATTAACATGATGTGGGAGCTCCTTTTTCTGTACAGCACACACAGTTAGGACTCACCCAGGTCTCACATAAGGACTTGTTCATTACTGTAGTCTTATGCCTTATTTAGCAGCAAAAAACATAAACAATTCATTCTGGAGTCCTCTGCATTTGTGAAGCAACAGTATTGTTTTACTGTTAAAACAATTAGGCAAAAATATAACATTGTTCACTGTGGTGGGTTGGCGCCCCGCCCTGGGTGTCCCCTGCCCTGCGCCCTATGTGCTCTGGGATGGGCTCCAGGT
>JABJVR010049223.1:2079-22475 GCA_025773905.1 Chitala chitala | reverse complement strand
ATGCTACCTACAGTGGCAGTTTTAGTAGTGTACATATGTGTGTGTGTGTGTGTAAACCATACTAATATATTATTTGTGTCCTTTAGTATTACTATTCTGTATTAAACTAAGCTCCCAATGAACGTGGATTTATTTTAATTTATACTACTCTGTTTATTTTGAAAAGTATGGATTTATTTTCATTTTTAATTGCTTTCATTTAATAGTATTAGTTTTATGATATTACAAAATTATCATATTGAATGTTACCTTATTTGTCCTGGTTTTCTTATTGCCACTTTATGCCTCTTCGCTTTTATTTATTGGGTTGTTCTGCACTTTGGACACTGTTGTATTAAACGTACTATATAAATAAACTGACACTGACATTGACATATTATATTGCTTCATAATTTTTGGGATGTGGATTTTAACAGAGCCCTTTACACAATATCTGTGGTGTCTCTTTATTGTCCTTCTGCATATACAAGAGCGTTTGTTGGTTTCTGCTCTCCAAAGCCATTCATCGTAATTCATACTGGTGACTTTACGTTGTCCTTTATTTCAAGGGTTAATACGTTCTATTAATACACGTTCTTGAGACGTTCTTGGCTCTGTTTGCTTAATTCAGTACATTCAGAGAGTAAAATAAGAAGGCAAAAGTATGCAGCGATATTTGTCTTTGCTTCCTTGCTTATTCCACTTGTCAGTGTGTAAAGTAATATTGTTCTTTTCATGGTATTCTGCATATGTGTGATGTGCAATGCTGTTGGAGTGTGAAGACAACTTAGCTTATGTGATTTGAAAATATCCAGTCATCTTCACCAGCTTAACAATTCCAACAGCTAATAGCCCAGTGGGTCTGGACAATGAACAGATGTCCCATGTTACATTTCACAGTTGCTATATATTCAGACAGGTAAGCTAATATTAAATATATTTGCCTGTGAATCTGTTAGCAAAGGCATGAGCTGGAACAAACCTGGAGTCTAACTCAAGGTGCACAAGGCTAGGGCAGAATGTAGCCAGGGCACAGTGTCAGAGGCTGTTTCCTGCCAGTGACTCACAGGCTCGAGCGCATGAACACCCATTTCACCGCTGCTAGCCACACTACTGGTCATCAGGAAAGGCAGCAACAACAAGTACCTGGCATAGCTCTGAATATAACCAAAATGGTGCCACTGCACCCTAGGGCCCTCTGAGCTGCAACAGCTACCATTCACATGCTGAATAAACAGCTTACACCTAAAGCCACTAGTGTGACTTACTGTTCAAATGAAAGCTGCCGCAAGACTCCTCAGATCTGAATAACATCAAAAGCCTGAAGAATCTTCCGGGAGTGAAGTTCCCTGTCCCTGACCAAAAACGAGACAGCACCCTATTTAGAACAGCATGTCAGGAGTAGAACCCAAACAACAGCTGAACAAAAATAAACTGAAATCTTTATTATGCTTGTTATGCATCAGAAAAACCGAACAATTCATCTTCGTTGCTGTTGAAGGTACACTGACGGCAGTCACATGCATGCACTTGTTTTTGCATTAAATACCGCATATCATTATGTGTCTATAATGTTTTTAAACGCAAAATGAATTGGGGTTACCTTAGAATGCTTGTCATGTTCAGTAAAAAGATTTTAAAAATTTTGCACAAATACATATTATGTAATTTTTAATATTATCAGATCGTTCAGTATCATGATACGACTGAAGTTTTACCTTTCTGAGACACGGGCTTCAAATCGACTTAAATATAAATAAAGAGAATGAATTTCAAAATAATATTATCGTCCGCCTGCGTGTCTCTGTGTGTGTGTCAAGATCAATGTGTGTCAGATTAAATGTATTACATAAAATTTTTTTAAATAAAATGTACAACCAATGGAATGCTTTATAGACACTCCATTCAAAGCGCAAACGATTTCAGACCAGCTTTAGGGTGTTGTGTCTGTAGTACATTTATAAATGCCTCCATTTTCACAGGCAAGTCTTCACTGGTAAAATAGGTTGCTTATATGAACCCCCACTGGAGTGTTGCATCTCTGCTGCTAATTGTGGCATGGTGGTTTTGTGGGTAGTGTTGCTGCCTTGTGCCAGCAGGACTGTGGGTTTGAATATTGTCCTTAGTGTATAGAGTTTGTATGTATTCCCTGAGGATGCCTGTGTTTATTTTGTTCCCTCTGGTTTTCTTTTGTAGCCCAATAAATCTTCAGTGATGAATCTAACTTGAATCTAGTATGTAAATCCAGGCTGTTCTCTTGCCTTTGATAGGTTCTCAGTAATATGAGCGGTGTCAGTGGTTGGAAAGTAAACATGGTAGGTCCTATTTTGAAAATTGCATTGGGTTTTTAGCAGTAGTCACAGTAATTACATGTAGTTGCTGAGATTATGGAACTGAATGTCCAGTACCCTTTAGTGGACCTTCTTGGTTTAATATCTGTAGTTGAAGTCAGGCCTGAAAACAGCTGAAGCACCATTGTCTGGGAACATGCCTGAAACTGGCTCTAGAAGCATGCGCCTCCTGGGGCTATGGAGGCGGGACAGCCGTATGTCAGCTTCACAAATCGCCAGACATTTTAGTTCTCATAAATCAAGCAGCAGTGATGCTGGATTGTGAGGCTTATTTGCCCTCCCCCCACGTTTGCTTGAGAACACGCTAAAGGCCAATGAAAGGATTCTACAGTATCGTTCCATAGCACGGCATGTCCACGGCTGTTACATTTGTAATCAGCAAGCAGACAGACTAGCTTCTGTGTCATACAGTAAAGTAATATCCTATGTGAACTTACATGAACCTCTTACATGAAATCACCCAGGGGAAAAGAAAAATTGTACTGAGTTTTTCTTTTCAGTTCCTCATAGATAAAAAGTAGATCAGTGCAACACCAATATGAATCTTTTTCTTATGAACCATATTTCCCTATTTTTTTACCTCATAAGAACTCTTTTAAAACCTTTTACAATCTCACAAAAGGCTCAGCTGGATCTAAAAAATTGATCTCTACAGGGTATTGGAGAGGTCTCACTGAATCCTCACTCAAAGTGCCTGGGACATCTTGAAAATGAAATTACTACCTGTACATCATCCCAGCTGCTTCTTGTCTTGACCTTCATTGATCATGCATCTCAATTATTTCTCATGTAGGTCACTTATTTCATTTTCAGATCTTTTTCTTGCTACCTATTTTCTCCAGGAGCGAAACACAATTTGGACAACACAGATACAGTATTTTGCTGAATTGAAAAACAAGCACTCATTCATTCATTTTTCCTCCTGGCAGGATAGGTTAAAAAAGAACAATTTTTGTGAAGGATACCTAAACTGTACATTGAGGACATTCTTTGTAACAAAATTAGCAAGATCATGGACACTGGTCTTCAGTTTCTCAATATTTAGTTGGCTTTTAGACCAACATTGAGATTCTATAATGTAGATTCACAGCACATGCCACCTCACTACCTGTAACCACTAGAATTGATTGATGTCACTTAACTTACCATAACTGTCATTCTTCTGTGTTTTATCTTCAGTACCTGGCAGAACTTCACAAAAACCCATGAAGCTTAGAAAGAAGAAAAGACTTGATGAGATCTGTAAGCAAGACAGGGCTGATTGGAACCAAAAGGTGGGAAGAAGCTCTACGTTGACTGCACCTCCTTAGCAAGCCGTGCTGTTGTCTTCAGCTCAGCTAGGGTGTCATTAATCATGTTTCCCCCATCCTTCTTGTGGCATTCATTTAATTACCCCAGTGGCTTATTAATGTACTGTGACAGAGAGCTAATGGCAAAGAGGTGCCCCAAGGAGCGTTGTGTCCAATCCATCAGCTCTACCAGGTTAATAGTTTTAATATCATGTGAGACCGTGTACTTTTCCCCTTGTCATGTGACATTATCGAGTGCTCCTGTGGATGTTTGCGCATGTATGTGTGTGCATTTGTGCGCGAGTGTTACCGAGAGAGAGAGAGAGAGAGAGAGAGAGAGAGAGAGAGAGAGAGCAACATGGTATCTGTATGGTGGTTTCCAGTGTAGTTGTAGTTAAGAAATCTTTGTCATCATAGTTCACATATCAGTATAGTCATCTGATCTTTGCTGCTATGTTCAGTGAGCATTGCTAAAAAGTTTATTCTATGGGCATAGTGACAACATGATAACTCTTCCACCCTTACATCCATGAACAGAAAGCATTCAGCATTCTCTAGATGTATGCTGAAGCTGACCTTTAAAAGGCACTGTGTTACATTTATCCATTTGGCAGATGCTTTCATCCAGTGCAGTTTAAGTCAGTGCATAAAAGAACAGTAAGTGGATATGACAAAAAAACAGAGATCAGAGATCAAGACAAATAGTTTTAACTGAAGAATTCTGTGAAGTGTTCCTGCTGTAAAGTGTTCTGTAATGGGCTTAAGGTCTTTCTAAAATATGCAAATAATAAATAAAACTGGTTGGTAGTTCTCAGGTATTGGAATGCAAGGCAAAAACCTTAGATGTTACTGGCAGTAAGTGTACCATTGTTTGAAAAGGTGGACTCCAGTTTTATGTGTGAAAGCGAGTGAGACTCAAAGGAACAAAGACTAACAGTGCATTTACTGCAATGTGGACAGGCTCAAACTGAGAGTGGATCCTGGTCCACAGCCTTTTAACAAGAGTTCAATGTCTCGATCATTTTGACTATAGTGAGTTTAGTGGAGCACTGGACTAAACGAAGTTTGAAAACAAAAACTTTTGCTAATGATAAGGTCTGCATGTAATGTGGTCCTTAGTAAGCAGGCTAGACACAGAAACGTTGCTGTATGAAACATGTGAACATTATAGGTGATCAAAAGCGAAGGTTTCCTGCGACCTTTCCTTTAGTTCCTGCTGAGCTCCTGGCTCAGAATGTAGCTATTTCTCTACATCACCGTTGAAGTTCTCTCAGGGCCAGTATACCTGACAGACAAGCAGGCAATCACGCTGCCAGGGAGGTGTCATTGTCAAACCGAGAGATGATCAGAGCCGGAAGACCAGCCAGGTTTAATGCACCAGGAAGCCTGGAGTATACGTTACAGATGGAATATAGCAGAAATATGAAGAAAAAAAAACTCATGCACATCGCAGTTTCAGAGAAACTACTCATTGTGTGTGTGTTTTTTTTTCTTTAGGTAACCACGTTGGAGATATCAGGCAGTTTTAGGGATCGGTGACAAAGTGTGAAAATGAAAGCTGACCGACACCTGTGTTAGCATGTTGTGGAAAGCTGTGACAGAATATTTAGAGCTGATCTGACAGTACTTACATAACATTATTATTCTCTGTGTTAAGATTGCTAAGATGAGCCTGAGGACTAATAGGAAGGCACAAAACACAGAGGGAATATGCAAACGGCCAAATCATAGTCGGAGGCCTCAATTCAAATGTGTGACCTTGGAGCTCAGAGACAACCAACTACACAAGGAAAGCACCAGGGAACTGAGCAACAGTAAAACGATAAAGATTTCTTACTATTTCCCACACACGCGTCTTCTTGTGAATTCCCGTATTCGTCCTTTTGTGTTAATATCAATAAAAAGCAGTCTTTGTAAATCGTGAGCTCAAGTGCCAAAAGAAGGCCTTATGAAAACAGGCAGCGTGTCTCAAAAGAAAACCCCCCCCTCCAGCTTTCCTTGGGAAAATAATGAATACTGAATAATGGATATACTTTTTGTGTAAACTTAAAATTGCTGTTGTATCTTTTTAAAAATAATTCTTCCGTTATGCTCTGCAAGGAGCCCTTTTTTCTTTGTGCTTGATGTTACAAAAATTGTTCAAATGCATTTTCCCTCCACACAAAAATATAACTGAATAATTTCTATTGTAATGCTTTTCTTCCTAATTTATAAATGTGTCTGCTGTATCCTTTCTGATTTTATTTCTGCTCGGTTATGTTTCGTTTTCTGCGTGATGAGGCATGCTCAATGAATTTCTCAGGCAGAGAAAAAGAGAGGTAAACACACATTGAGCAAATTGTTGTTTTTTATTATAATTAAAATACAAAATTATGAGCTAACAAAAGAGCAATGCATACAAGTTAAAATCATATTGGTTTTGCTATTGTACTGTAATTTTTTGGAAACTGTTGCTTGAATTTTCCAAATGTTTAAGAAGATGCTTTGAACTTGGGACTTCTGATGACTCCTAGATAGCACCATTGCAGACTTTGATGGCCAGTTTTCACAGGCACATGTTCTAAGCCCTATTGTGCCTCTAGGATGAAGATATTCCATGACCGACTGGCTTCAGTTAGTGGACTGTCAGGCAAAGCACATGTTCTGCTGAATACCATAACACAATATCACGCTCATCTGGAGCAAAGTAGAGTTGGTGATATAGAAAAATATAAATACATTATTTACAATATAAATACATTTATTTACATTATTTATTTTTTTGCATATTTCAAAGGAGCATCAAAATACAATTTGACATAAGAATCCTAGTTATAAAGGAACAGCCAATAACAGTCTCCTGTTGTGTGCAGAGGGAAGATAGAAGCATTTATAATAATACAGACTCAACGTGCATGAATAGGAACACAAAGGAGGGATAGCATGTCATTTGCAACCACAACAGTTTTTTTATAACTGTGCCAAGCACATCAGGGCTTGTCATTGTAGCTGTGTCAGGTACAGTGTTTATTCAAATATCTGCAAAAAGCAGAGATGTTTTAAATTCACATGCGAAATACAATAATTATAATTTGTCTTTTTTAATTACATGCCTTTACATCATACGATGTGTGTTGTGGAAAAACATGGAACACATTTAATCAATTTATTGTTTCGTTTATGAAATTATATAAAATAATGCAGATACAGTGTTTGGGAATCATTTTTTTGTCTGAAGTCCTATCAACTCCTAAATTTTTCTATTTACACGCTGGAAAGCACACAAAAATCACTTTATAATTACATGCTGTGTACCATTGGATGTCTCTTCTGTCGCATTTTCAAAATTGCTTGTAGCTCATCGACCAGTGAGGATCTGTGGTTTCCCACATGAACCCTATTTCCCAGATTAAGTCCTGACTGGTAATCAATTGTTAAAGAAATCAATTTAATCAATAATTAAATTAAAATGAAGCAATCAGGTCAGCTCTTTGCTCGATTTGGCCAGCTGGATTTTAGAGAACACCTTTCTTTCTAAGGAGAATGGGCCTTTCTGCTGGTCTGGCTTGAGAACTCATTCAGAGGGCCCTGCATTGTCAAAGTGTTTGTGTGTCTGGAACAGGTGGTCACCACCTGCCTTACACAGCGTGGGGAAAGACCACAGACTGTAATATCTGTGATATGCTGGCACTCTTGCAGCAATGGATAGTGACCAAGAAATACATAACGTGCTTCAAATAGGCTTATGGATTTTGTAGAGTTAAGGTGCAGAAATGTGAACTTTGTGCGTATTGCCTTTCCATATGGTAATCGGGGAAAAAATGTATAAATGTGAGTATACACAGGTCACCGGTAGGCTTGGTTAATTTAAAGTGATATACAATTATACAGTCATATACAATGGGGTATAGGCTTTAATAGGTAACAGCTGCACTAAATTCTCATTTGTAAGCTGTGTTTGAATTTTAAGGAGACAGGTTTGTGAAATCCAGAGCTTATCTGTGACCTCTCATTTTTGCCCCGTAGTAACAGATGCTGTTATAGTTTATGCTGTTGTCAAAAACTTGGTGTGTGTGTCTGTGTGTGTGAGCTTAAATTCTCTTCCTAGTCTCCACCCTTATTCTACTCCCTGTGCATCCCCCACCCTACCCAAACCCACAATCATATCTAATAACAAAGAGTACAAAACACATGAATTTAGCAATTTCATCCACCTGGAGGACGTATGGCTCCAACCCCACAGGTACATGCCTCAAGGAGGCAGCCGGCTGAGCAGTCGAGGCGCCCTGGCGGTGCTGAGCAGCTAGGCTGGCGTCTAGGCCTGGGTAGCCTTCCAGCTCTTAGGGTGGGTGCAGCAACATGGATCCTTGTGTTCGCTTTCCCATCCATTTTTTTCTCTTCTTTCCTGTTTGCTGTGTTACTGCACTCAGTCCTCATCCTTTTTTTTCTCCCCTGGTATTACACATTCTGTAACCAGGTCATTGTTTGCATTCCTTTAAATGCTATATTAAATACTGAAATTCTTTAATTTCCTATAATTTATTTGTATGCATGCTTCTTCGATAAATGATAATAGCAAATGTCCCACAAGCCTCTTTCCCTATGTGCGCTACGCTTCAGCAGGCAATCAGTGACAAAATCAAATATTAAAATGCTATTGACCTGAACTAAAGACTGCAGATTGGGGTTATTTAATCAAGTGCTGGTGGAGAATAGTAGTTATTTTATCATTTTGGATATTGAGTCTGAATTGTGTCTTTGATCCCTGGCATTTTTATAATGAATAACTGCAATGTGTGTGTATGAATGGTTTGGGGGTCTGCTCTGTTTGCTGATTTATAGATCAGCCCGTCCACATGCTACTCATTGGCTGTGGAGGTAGTTTCTTTCAGAAAAGCCAGACTCAGGCCATTTGATGCTTGGAATGATACAATGGCATGACCTAGACCAGGGGTCAGCAACCCGCACCTCTGGTGCCCCACACGGCTCTTCCTCCCGTCTGCAGTAGCATTTTCTGTAATGGGAGAGGGGCCAAAAATGGCTCTTTTGGGTTCTTTTGATAGTGAAGGTGACAGACCCCTGACCTAGACTGATACTTGAAACCAAAGGCAGACAGGATGAGTTTCCTATTTTTTTAAGAGCAAAACATTCACATACTGTACATTATCCCTCAATGTTATAGCAGCTGCCCAAAATAGATTGAATTCTGAAAGCTTTTAAATGGCAGATTTTTTCCCTTATGCGCAATGACACTAGAAGCCATTATGTGGCACAGTTGCTAAATGTTGCATAATCCATGTATGAGTAGGAAAATGTAATCTTGTTGCTTTTCTTCAAAGTGGGAGCCATAGTTTCTAATTTCATATACTCTCAGAATGGAACATTTATCATATCCTTTCTTCAGCAAATTTGCAAGTACTTGGTACATACTGTATGACCTACAGAACTAGATAAGCCTCTATGTCACCCTTATGGGACGTTCCGGAATGTTTGTGAATTGTGCTTGTATCCAGAAAGCTCCTCTGAGGTTTTCCGCTTCAGTGTCTTGTCAGAGCATGCCAAGTTGAGAGCCACCAAGACCCTGTCAAATCACATACGAGCGTTGCTGTGGATTATAAGCCTGGTTTATCCCAAAATTGGACCCATTATTAATGCCGCTCTCCTGGAGGTTATTCTCCTGAATGGAGGTAACTGGAGTGAGACTGATTAAACATATTTGTGCCTGTTTGTGTAGAAGGTAGTGTAGGAATAAGTGAAGAGGCTGTAAATTAAAGCCCAGATGTATCCATTCTATTTGCTTTAGAAAGAGTTAATGTGGCAAGAGATGTGATGTCATCGGTGTTGGGTTTGGTAATACTGATCACTACAATTTCCAAACAATAATAAACCATACTCATGATTTATTTTGAGATTATTATCTGTTATTGTGCCCTGTGATGGGTTGGTGCCCTGTACCGGGTGTCCCCTGCCCTGCGCCTTATCTGTTCTGGGATCGGCTCCAGGCTTCCCTGCGACCCTCACCAGAAATAAGAGGCATAGAAGATGAATGAATGACTGAATGAATCTGTTATTGCTTAGACTGATATAAAACTTGACTTAGCTGGTGGTTGTTTTCTAATTGGTAGGCTAGTTTTAGGTTTCTGATTTGTTCTGTCACAGCTGAATTGCAAACTTTTCTATATATTGTTTTGGTTTTTAATTGATGGCTATTTGTTTTGTTGTACTGAATATTTTTCTTTCAATCAGTCTTTGCTGAAAGAGTGATTTGCTTTGGTTGTTTGTTATGTTGAAAAATCATGGTCATGGGTCATGGGTCATCTTCCTTTCCTGTTTCTGGTCCCAAACCCCTGGCTCCGTATTCCTTTCATGGTAATGAACATATTTCATCATTAAATACTGACAGGGAGAGTGGTTGGATCAACCAAGTAAAGTTTTTTGTTCATTAAATTGGTTGCATAAATTATTGAATTGTCCTTTACCTCTTGTTATATTGTTTGTAAATTCTGTACCTATTGAACCACATCATTAATCTTGGGATATTAATTACATTTTAGATTTATGACAATTTATACTAATGAGAGGGTTGAATTATATTTATTACAATATAATATTATGCAACAATAAATAACATTTGCAAAATTAGGTTTAAAAAATAGCTTGATTTGCAAACGCATCTGCAGCTCTTGCTTTTGTTGTCCTAGATGTTATAAAATTGATATAAATGTACTGCCTCCATCATTATCTCCAACACTCATACATCTACTTGGATTGGATGTTATTCAGCAATCACTTTCCTTATTGGCTCTCAGAGCTGCCAGTCACATTCAGCCCATTCCAACACTGCCAGCACCATGCCTGTAGCTTTGTGGAGACACATGTCTGGCCTCATACCCAACGTTATTCTGTTGCACTCACTCAACCTGCTGGCTTATTTTTCTGCCCCTTTGGACTCAGCATCTTGCTGAAAGTAGCCTGTGACAGAAGATATGACCTCCAACTCACCTGGGCTTCCATTGGGATCGTGTCCCTATCAGTCCGATAGAGTGGAGCGCCCTTGTTCCTAACTCGGAGTCACTCTGTTTACTTGGCAGGATGATAAATATTGAGTTTGAGAGCAGGTTGACGAAGATCACATCAGTGCCCACATAGAAGTCAGCTGAATATGCAATGCCCTGATAAATATTTCATCCTACGGTTCCTAGCCTCCCCCGCCAATACACATCCCCTCCTTCTTAGCTTGTCTGGTATGTCACAGAAGGCCTTACAGGAATTACAGGAAGCACATTTTTAGCTGTAGATCTCCTATCCCTCCATTTTGCATTTTCCTGAGTTGTCCTTACAAAAGCACATGTAACAACATGCATTAGTTTGGGGTAGATATCAGGGGGCGCACAAATGTGATTTCACAGATTCTCTACACGAATGGAGAGGCCCCATCATGTCACCATTAAACCACACCCTTGGTGGTAATTTGCCTTAGATACCACAGTGATTGCTGGGAATGTAGTGATTAAAAGCACAGCCTTGAAGTCAGGCCTTCCTCTCATCTGTCACCACTAGACCTCATATACAGTTGGGAGAAATGTGAAACACGGGCTGATTTAGGTTTAATGTGGTTATTATACAATTAAAATTATAACCCTTAGTTATGTGTTTAAAATATCTACCAAGGTATTATCCAATAGCAGAGGCTCACATTATACCCACGAATCACTCATAGAAATGTTATTGTGAAATTTTCCGAAAAACTTAGCAGTGGGGAAAAAAACAGAAAGGTGTAAAGCCTTTTTTTGTTTGTTTGTTTCACGTCTTGGGACGTGTTCGTGTGATTTATATATTTGTTGCATATATACAGTATTTTCAATGACAGACCTCATTATACACATGAATCATCTTGCAGTTCATTTAACACGTTTGACCCAGGATGACTGCATTGTAAATTCTGTTTGATTGCACCATCTTCTTTTATGAAGCAGATGAAATGTCAAGGATCCATGCTTTGCTATTTTATGGGAGGAGAAAGTCATTCTCTCACTTATCACCGGAGACACGGCAACTGAGAGGACTTGGAAGAGGATCGGTTTAGATCAGATGAGATCAGAGTAGGCAGACATCAGGTGAACTAGAAAAGTGATTTACAAGGGCAACACCTTCACGACTTTTACTGTTGTATGATTTAGAGTAATTTGGCCCTATATTTTTAATGCACACTTATTCAGAGTCAGGGGAATTCAGAGATCATGCCTGGAAGCCGGGAACACAATGCCAAGAGCACACAGAGAACATGCTCATGAAAAGGGAATGATTCACAGGCACTTGTCAATCATTTTGCACCACCGCAGGAGAGAAACAGCAGCCAATGAGAGAATAATTCAGTTCTAAGCAAAAATGTGCAAATCTTTCAAATACTGAGCAAGAGGGCAAACTGAAAATATTATTATTATTATTATTTAGTGTAGTACTTGTAGTCATAATACATTTTCACAACGCAAAAATCAAAAACTGGCAACTCTTTTTTGGGGTTTGTTGCATAATTCATCACCTTGTCTCTGTGATGCACAGTTACTTACACATTAAAGCCAAATATCTTAAAATGAGCAACAAATTTCTAAATGGGTGCAAACCATAGCCTGAGTTTAATGTCTTAGTAATGAGAACAAAAAGGCCTTCGTGTAGCATAAACATGTATGTGTGGACCTGAAGTCTAATGATCAGAAGATGTTTGGGGATATTTCGCAATAAAGGGAAGAAATTAAACTGATTATTATGAAAATAGAAATGCAACTGTTATATTTGTACACTTATGTTCATATAAAACCCAGTGTTTTTCTTGCTGGATTATTGTCTCATACACTCATACTTTTATTCTATACGGTAATCCATACAGAACAATTTGAGAGGCAAAAAAAAAAAAAAAACACAATCAGTCCTTCCATCAAATGACAGAAATGATAAAGAAACGGTTCTGTTCTCACAATGTGGATTCAGTGATATACAGGACAGTATAATGTGTGGAATGATCGATGGAAGACAGGGTGTAAGCAGTAATCTAATCTCTACTCCAAATGCACCACATGTGAATGATTCTCATACCACATCCTTTGTTCATAAGGTTATCAGGTTTATTAAAAGCCCATAACAATAAACATAGATTCAGCCTTTGAAAGACCTAGACAGGTCTGAAATACAACAAAGGATCATTAGGGTGGTCAGAACATTTTGTAACCATGAGAAATGTACTATGGGGAATAAAGGCAAATAACAAGGCCAATTTGAAATAGCAGGTGGAGGAGAAAGGCGAACTTTAGCATCTATTCTTTCTTCTAATGATGAAGGACTGGGCACAGAAAAGAAGTGCTGTGAACTTGCAAAAGCCTTTCCACCTGGGGCGAGGGGCCGTCTCTCTCTTTTCTTTTGTCTACAGATACCTATAAACATGTGTCTGTTAAACAAAGCAATACTTCCACATTAGACTTATAGAAAGAATTAACTTAAAATGCAGCCAGCAAAAAAGGGGGGGGGGTGCATTGTAATTATCTTCTTAAGCATCACTTTGTGCTGAAAGAATTGAACTGGAGAAAGGACCTTACAAATGAAAAAATATAACTGGCAGGGGGTCATGAAGGCTGTAGACACCACTAGTAATGTGATATAATGAGAAGAAGAGCTAAAACAATGTAATAAAGACTTGCAATGTAACAACACCACACTAGAAGATACTTATAAAAAAGAAAACAAACATGAAATGTGCTGTAAATCTTTTGCATAACTGTAATAATGGGAAATGAGCAGGGTTATTGTTTCTAGACCTGCTATGACACCATCCACCAAATCATAATTAAGGCATCGTTAATGGTTAGAGGGTCATTGACTGTGTGTACCACACGAAGGCTTACGCCTTAACTGGGAACCAGAGTGGCGAACAATTTGATTGCATGAAAATGGATACACCATGAATGTTGGTGCTGTGTGGCGAGTAAATGCAGAGAGTAAGACGTGATTTATGATCAATAAAACTGAGAACTCGTGTAGGAAAGATGCCAGATTAAAGCAAGTTCTTTGACGCTTATGTTTACTAAAGCGATTATCACAATGAAAGCAATTTAACTGTGTGGCAGTAATCTGTAGCACGTTTTCTATAGCTGTGCATTTTAAGTTTAATATAAGGGACTGCAGTACTAAGTGGTTCACAGACCTTATAGTGACGTTTCATAGACCTGCTTTCATTTTAAATGTTTCATGAGGTGAATAAAGTGGAAATTAACTATTGGGTCATAATGTCTAAAGTGAAGCTAGGTCTTTATAAAGGGGGCAGGTGGCAATATTTTGTTTTTTCTTCTCTGTTGTTCTCTCTTGTCTTGCCCTAAATTTTAGAGCTTACAGGTGTTGCTCAAGCAACCAGGCAGCATAAAAATTGAATTTTTTTTCCTTTTGACTTTTTTTAGTTACTCACTTATTTAATATGTTTTTTAAAGCTTGCTGACTTCACTGGAACAAAATAAATAACTTTTCACGGCAAATTTTGGGCCTCCATCTGCCTTCAGTCTGGTCTGCCTGGTACAGCCTAGCAGTCCCCCTTAAAGCTGTCCACAAATACATCAGTATTTAAATGTACGTACAAGATGCCGAATCAGTCTCAGTCCTCAAATCCCAACTGACGGTCTACTTCTTTGATTTAGCTTTACCACAACAACCTCCATAGCTCACTGTAACTAACACTGAAGATACTGCTGTTCATGTCAGTGTACCTCCAGTGTTCTCTTATGTGACTCTCAGGGTTTCTGTCATGTAATAACCCCTCTTTACAATTCTCCTCTGTACATATGTCTACTCGTTGCCTGTCTAGGCACCATCTCAGCAGGATGCCTTGTTAGATTTTCTGACGCTCAATGTACCCCCTGGACAAGGCCTTTCTTTGCCAAGGGATCCTGCAAGCCTACAGAGACCTTCTATATTTGGGACACAGACAGACTTCATTATTCCATTTACATTTATAGTCCTTTATTAACTTTGTATTCTGTAATGTTAGCATGCCCAAGGGGGGTTGGGCAGCCAATGACCTTGGTCCCCAGAGGTTTTTTTCTCCACACTGTGGAACTTTTGTTGCCCTCCTCCATTGTTGCCTGGCTTTAACTTAACTTTAATTACTCCATCCATTGTTAAATTCTTTACAATAACTGTAATTCATTCCTTTTCGGTGGCTTGAGGCAACTTGTTGTGAAAGGTGCTATATTAAAATAAATTGAATTGAAGTGAATTGAATCAATATTTATCGCCAAGATTAAAAGTGTTGGGTTCTTGTAACTATAACTGCAACATAATGTTGGTTATTATATTGTACCAGTTTTAATAGTTTTGCATACCAATTCAATATGAATTCAGTCCATTTATGGAGGTTGCAGTCATGGATTATCATTAATAAAATTCTTTGTGTATTTTACAACAGCTTTGATTATATTGTTCAATAAAATTAAACACCAGAACTGTCACAGTTTTCCAAGAAGAGTAAATCTTATGTGTTTTCCTTCTTCTGTTTGTAGCAGTGCCGGCAGAGGCAGGTTAAATGTGTTTGTTTTTATCATGTTAGTGTTAAATGTAGTTAACGTGTGCATATCTGTTACTCTGGTAAATCCAAAGTGTGTTGTTATGTTCCATGCTGTGTGTATGCATTTGACAAATAAGTGCTGGCTGGTTGCCATCAGTGTGTGGTGTGTTCACCAGTGTGACTTCACAGGGCTATACATTTTTACAGTTTGTCAGCCTGTATGATTGTGGGCTGTTGCTAAACCATACAGTATTGTTGCAATAGAGGAAAAAACTATTGTTTTGGCTATTTTGGACTTATCTTTTTCTTGAAAATAGATAGTTTTGTCTCCATTTTATGTCCCAAACGTTAACATATATTTCTGTGTGGTGGAGCACTTTGAGTCAGTTAGCAGAAAATAAGGTTTTTAATTGGGTTTTTACAGTAATTACTAAATTGACATGAGCAAGTGTGATCAGGGGTCTTTTACCTGTGATGGTGAAGCTGCAATCCATTCAGTCGTATTAGATTCTCAGCGATTCTATGGGCTAGTGCTTTCCACCGGGAGCCTCTTACCTCTAACCTGTCGCATGATCTGCAATCACTTTCATGCAGACATTTTCACACACGACACACTGTACGCGTCCACAACAGCGATGACATTTGCACATCAACAGACATGTGCGTCAATTATTTGAATTTTAGAAATGTACACCGTTGCAGGTCAGCGTTTACTTTCATTACTCACACAAAATTAAGGAAACAGAAAAACCATCAAATCACTTTAGCTGCCATATTTCCTCTATGTGGGGAAGTTCTTCGATAAAGCTATTGTTGACACTCCCAGCAGACTGCCTCTGT
This sequence comes from Chitala chitala, assembly GCA_025773905.1. Classification (NCBI taxonomy): domain Eukaryota; kingdom Metazoa; phylum Chordata; class Actinopteri; order Osteoglossiformes; family Notopteridae; genus Chitala; species Chitala chitala. The sequence goes on along the minus strand of JABJVR010049223.1, from coordinate 6,492 downwards.
TTGTAAAATTTATGAGCAATGTAACAGGCCAGCAGCAGACAGATCGAAGTGGTTCCCAGGGGCCTGAGGGAGAGAGTGGTTCTTTCTAACAACACAATCCATCTTGTCTCTCTTGTGCCAGGTGGTACGGGAATCTGGGGCCTTCAGGACCGTCACTTGCTCATGTGACAGGTTTGGGTACCGTGACAATGGGAGTAAGGTGCAAAGGGGCAGCCTGACAAAGCACAACGACAAGCCTTACTGTAGTTAAGCCAACAAATTTACAACCTGTCATCTCCTGGTCAGAATCCCTGAAGGGCACTGCTGTTATATCTTGAAGCAAGCTCAGAGTTAGTAAGTTCACAAGAATGACTTTATGCAGTGAGGTGGTGTTGTAAAATGCATTGTTAGTCTGCATTCATAAAATGAACTTGTCTAAAATAAAGTATTACAGATAAGTTCCCTTTAATCAAATAATGTAGGCAACATAATAATTACAAGATTTACAAAATGTTTCCAACTCTTTTGTTTGAATAATATTGTGACAGTACATAAAATGGATAGACCAAACTGTGTGTAGATAACTTGTATAACTGTGTTGGTTTTCATTATTATGCAAAGCCTACAAGTATATTTATTGAATCAGGTTTTGAATTGTGATTTCAACAAGACATTTAATTTGTTTTTTTTTTTTTTTTTTTTTTTTTTAAGGTGCACATACTTACAGAGGAAAAGACTGAAAAATGGCCACATATTGTGGATCATAAATGCTAAGATGGTGTGTATTACAAACCTGGGGGGAATACTAGGCTTGACTAATCTTTTCTCATCAGCACTGACTCCTGTAACGAAGCAGACCTCAACAGGGTACAGAAAGCCCATTTGTCTTGATTTATGTACATGTTTTAAATTAAATGTTTGCCAGCTTTACCTGAAAATTTGATTGCTTTTTCTTGCCTCTTAAACACATTGCTGTGAATTTTCAGCAAACCACTCAATGGAGGGGGGAAAAAAAATAATGCATCCAAGAGAGCACCTTTACAATGTGTTTCTGTCCTGACTCAAGGATTACCACAGCGATTTTTACTTGTCATTCCTAGACTCTTTTAAAGGTTAACTTTTTTCCATTATGATTTCAAAATACCATTTTTTTGACATTTAAACAAGGGTGTTAAAAGGCCTCGATATCACCAACCAGTTGTTAAAAGGCCTCACAAGAACCAACCAGTTCACCCAAAATCAATACAAACCAATAAGGAAAATTACTTTGTCTAACCTGGGGACCTTCATCGTTGTAGTTACCCCCATTAAAAGTGCAAAGGATCTTATTTCCTTTGTCTGATTTCAGAGATTAATGATAAAACAGGATGTAAAGATCTGTAAGCACATGTGGAATGTTTGACTGTCAAATGGTGCAATGGGAACAATTTAAAAGGCACTTTTTATGTAGATGTCCTCAGTTATATAGTCTGTGGTCTCTAGATATATTCTATATATATTGTATAAAAAATATATAATGTATATCATCTTTTTTCCCTTTTAGTCTTTTATTGGAGCTTGTTTGTGCAGCTGCACTGGGCATGGAATCAAAAAGTAATTAAAGGTGTGTCTAGTCTTGTACTAAATTGCACAAGTGATGCCTCCTGTGGAAATCGAAACCGTCAGGGTGTCGTCTATCAACCATAGTAGAAGTCATTCCAACAAAGGTGTTTGATTTCATGATAGTTGGTATATTAGTAATTTGTGAGTCAAATTAGAGAAGAGGAAGGAGACAAAAATGGAAAGGCCTGAGTTCTTAGACAGGTCCGTTCAGTTCAAAGCCATGTCAGTCACCCAGCTGAAGCTGTCTATTGGGTAAAAGAATGCGCTTCGAATTTTGCCCAGAGTCTAAAAGATTTAAATCAGTCACGGGTACCAGCAGGAATTTTGCCATTTTTTTATTCATTTGCCAGGTGGAGCAGCTAATCAGGGGGGCAGTGCCCAAAGGAGATTGGAGGGCATGCTGGCTGGCAGCTCTTTTCCCTGAGAGCTCCAGGACTGAGGCTGGGAGGCGGTGCTCCCAGAAGCCTATGAGGGCATGGGGCTGGTGCGTGCTGAAGTAGGGTGACAACTGAGGCCTGTCATCTCCGCACCAGCTGCTTCCTGCTCTGCGATTGCAGGAAGTCAGCAACACAGCAGAAGATCTCTTTGAGAAGGTAAAATCTTTCCTCCTTAAAGGTGTGTGCCAGGCCCCTTGGCCCCATTTCTTATGTGCACGTATCTGGAACGGGTACTTCGACCTGACTCTCCTGACCGGCAGACCTCAGCAATCTTTCACCACCCCTGATCCCTTGAGATCACGATCATCCATGTTAAATCTGATCTCACAGAGAGCTCTGCTGCCTTCATTCCCGGCCCCGTGTGCTTCTCATCCTTCTATGGTTTATGCAAGAAAATAAAAAAATAAAGTCATACCCTCGGTTGCTCTCCTCTTCATCGCACCACGCAGGCTGCAAGACATCAGACACCTGTACCGCCTGCGGCGACTCGCCATCGCACAGGTGAGAGCAAACACAAACCCGAGACGAGAGACATAAACGGCGCTTTGTGCACAAATCAACAGGCTCGCGTCAGTCACGGCGTCGAGCAGCAAAAGAACAGAATTCTGTGCCCTGCATTCCGGATTGCTCTTTTCTCTCACATCCAACTCTAAGTCATTTCTGTTTGAAGCCTTTGTACTCTCTACACCTGACTCGGTTGTCATTGGCTTGGAGGCATCAGTCTGGAGCCGGCTGAAGCTACTGCTGAAGCTGCCTCATTGCTTCCTGTGCCTTGTTTTATATGACATGCTTTCCATACTTTAAGCAGGCACCTTAAAACTTTAAAGGAATTATCCACAAAATTACAGACATGGACGAAATCACAAAAGCTTTATATACATGAAATGCCCAGTACTCAATGCCACTATTGAAATGGGAAATATAAAAAATACATTAGGAAATCGATGAATCAGTTCAGTCTATTGGGCAGACCGTGTGTCGGTCTGTCTGTCTTCCTTTCCTTGGCTCTCATATTGTCTTTTGCACATCTTTTGACATAAAAAGGGATAAAAGGGACTATAAAAGGCATGAAAGAGTGCAGAATCACCAATAAGTGACATCAGGAAACTTGAACTCAGGGGAGAAGTCACACATATAATGCCCTTTGAAGAAACCAATCAAAGCATCGATTCAACTCATTGAAGTAAGTGTGAGAGCCCTTTAATCTGCTTGTGACATTTTGTAAACTTTTGGGATGAAATGTTCCGGTGACGCTGTTTGTTATTTCGGCATATTATTACTTGTGGAAACTTTTAAAAACAATGCTACATTGCTGCGTGGTTCACTGCAAACTTGTGTTGTTTTAGCGCTATCAGGACACGCCGTTGTCAAGGTCGTTCATTAAGGTTCCGTCACGCAGTTAACATGAAATACTGACGCGTCGCAGTTATTTACATGTGCAATGTTAGTGTGATCAGAGACCAAAAACTAATAATAATAATAAACATTGAGCTCAGACTGGTGGGAAGGACAGTGTGCAGCTAAAATGTTATTATAATTAATAGGGTAGTACAATCACAGAACTCACAAGCGTGAGAATGAAGCATTAAATCACAACACAATCCTACAGTCAAACGTGAAGGACAATACTGGCAAACATATCATATTTATGATGGTGTTGTCTAACTGTGCGACGCGCTCGGCTCTTTTATTCCAATATTTCTTTTACTTTCTGTTCCCACGTTAACGACGTGGTGATTCTTCTCACAGTTACGCTTAACACAGCAACTGTGGCCTATTTTACAGCATTCGTAATTAGGTGCCCATGTGCCAAAGCAAGAAGACAATGAGTGCGTGTGATTTCACTTAATAAGTAAAAAAACATTTGTTTCCGCACCTATGCACGGATTAATTAGCCGATGTGTCTCATCTGTGGACCTGCCAGTCCCTTGACTCTGCTGTTTAACATTGTGTTTTTCTTCTAAAATCATCTCATGTGGTGCAGTCATATAAATGAGCAACGTAACATAGGAACAATAACCATTAAAGTCATAAATGGCAAAGTGTCAAATAACAGTGAAGCTAATGCTTGCATTTAAAGCGGAACAAGCGTGTCTTCAGGGCGGAATTAAAAACTGTGTCGAATTTTTTTTATTTCTCAAGTGTGAGATTTCAGTTATGCTGACTACGTCCTTACAGCAAGGGAAGGTAAATTGTACTGGGTTTCTCTTTCTAATGGACGCTTCAGCGTGATTGGTATATTGTGAACCACATTTGATCACACGCAGTTATAAATCACCTCATTCCTGTGTTTTTTTTTTTTTTTTTTGTTTTTTTTTTGGGTGGGGGGGGGGTCAATAAATTTTACATACCAGGAAAATGTTTAATTTTTTTTGTGTTGAAGATAAAGCATAAA
>JABJVR010049222.1:0-22475 GCA_025773905.1 Chitala chitala | reverse complement strand
TCTTCAGTCGGGATTTAAAGACTGAGACAGATTTGGCATCCCATACGTATCCAGGCAGACTATTCCATAAACTAGGGCCTCTGTAACTAAAAGCTCTAGCACCAATACTTTTGTATAAGATTCATTTTAAGACATGTGAACTTTACACCTTGCTGCTTAAGAAAAGAACACATGTTTGGCACAAGGTTGTGTGTTTTCCCATTCCTCTTATAGATCTGTGCTCTGTAGTAAGAGATGCTCCTTACGGTTCGTTAGGTGCCTCCTTCAGGCCATCCCTATCTGTGAAAAGGCAGGGTCTTCACTGCTTAGGTGAGCAGAGTGATTAAACTGAACTGGTTTTATTGCAGATGGCCCATCCTGCTATGGCAACAGCCTCCCAATCCTGTTATGGTTTGCAACATACATCAACAGGTTGCTGTGCAGTTTGAGGTCACCACATTCATGCACTTGCTGACATGTGCAGCTAATTGCTAATCCCCTAAACTAATTCCTGTGCCAAGTTGCGAGGTTCTGTTCTCTACAAATGTGGGCGCATCAGAACTGGCCCTTTTTGGTTCTGTTAGTAAGTAGGACAGCACAGACACTGTAAATCCAAAGTGGAAGTTGAACATAAGACATTTTATCCCTATGACGTTAATTGAAATTTTATCAGATTAGTTGTAAGAGGTTTTGCAAATGGAGAGAGCAGTCACAAGCTAATACTGGCGAAAGCATTGATATCGTTCCAATTATTTTAGCCAATTAGAAAGAAATTAATGGGCAAATGAGGAGATGCATTGAAATCACTGATCAGGCCTTTCAGTTTAGTTTTGAGTCTGAGTCAAGGCTACATTTTAGTCACAGAATTGGTCTAACATACTGTAACTGGACACTAGTAGGAATTTAACTAAATTCACACAACCCTAAACTTTCTATAATAAACAAATAAGATCTAAGTTATAATTAGTTCACATGGTAGGTGCTGTCATATTACTCATACGTAAATGTTATTAATCCCAAAACATATTCCAGGTCTCTGAAGCTCCATCATTCATCACCCAGGGGGCTGACAGTAAGCGTCTTGCTCAGGGACATACCTGGGGGCCAGAGAGACTTCCACATCCTAGGTACAGGCTCTGCCCATTCAGCCACAACCTGCCTTGTACACATATAAGCAGATCAACATCACGGTGCACGGTCACATGTCTGGCTTCACGTGTTCACTACCCAAATCTTACTCTCATCTCAGTTTGGTCAAAACCACCAGTCTGTGCTGGACTTGGGACATCCACACTGGTCTGAAATTCTGCAGAGATGTTTAACAAAAACATTTAACATCCATCTTTGTTCTTAATTGCACTTGGGCTTTAGAAGGTTCTTACCCAACCTGTTGTTCCCAGGCTGACAACAACACAGAGTTTGGCTTTTGTCTTGCAAGGCACAAAGAGTGATTTAGCTACGTTTCTGATTTCTGAGGAGCTGATTTAAATGTTTACCTGAGGAAACAGATGAAACAAAAGAATCTGGCCTCATTGAGGCATATACATGTACAAACTGTATATATCCCTTTATGCTCTCAATAATGCCAGGAATCAATATAGTTTAATCTGTTTTAAGCACAGACTCTGTGTAAATACCTCGTAGAAAGCAACTCGAGCATTTAAAATGAAAACATAGAAAAGCTCATTCAACTATTTTCAGTTCAGTTTTGACATAATGTTCCGTCGAACACCAACAATTTTAAATTATAATTCTTGGTTAGCTGCATTGTTTGGTAGAAGAATACATTTAAAAGCATTTTGTTTAAAGAGAATTTATCGCAGTCTTATATGGGTGGCTGACCCATATAACCCTGTTCCTGTTTATTTTTTGAGCTGGACCAACACATGGGCTCCACTATTTCATACAGCGCTTTGCCTTTAAAACTCCTTCTGAAGTAGCACTTTGGAAACAAAGAACAATTTTACTGCAAACAGCAGCTGTGTTTCACATTATGCCTGCCGTATTGTTGAGTTTGTTGATGTCACTGCCACATACATGGGCTTTCAGCTAATTATCATGTGGGAAAGTTTATGGGGGCAGTGTCAGCAGTACCCGGCCTGAAGCTCCGCCCCATCACTTTTGGAAGCCCCACCTTCCCTTTTGCCCATACTCAAACCCAGCTTCCCCATTTCATCTTAGGCTTCCAGCCCTGAGCCCCTGGTAGGTTTTCTTGTGCTTGGAGGTGACATCCTGATACCATCATTCCTGTTGCATCTCAGATAGATGGTACATCTGGGACACACATCAGTGTGAGAGGTCACATAAAAGGGCCAGTAACACTTCTGTCAACTGACACTAAACCATATTAACATGAACAGCGGATTAACATGAACAGCAGGTTAAGAATACACAAGAGGTGCAAAACCTGAGTTCCAGTGACACTGCTATGACAAACGTACAATGACAACACCAGCAATCCAAACCACTGGGAAGTTACAAGAGATAAGAGATAAAATATTTTATAGTACTTTATTAATCCCAGAGGAAAAATTACTTGTCAAGGTACACACCTAGCTAGGCTGATGTTTGAACCAGGAACCTTTCACATCGCAGCATGCTGGTCTACCCATTGAGCCGGCAGGCTGCTAAAAGGTGTGGTTACATGGTTAGATATGGCGGTACAGAAAAGTTACAATAAGTGACAGCTGGCAGAGTTACTCTGTCAGCAACTCACAGATCAGACTCCTACAGGGTTCCACATGGGCGCCTTTGGGCACATAATTCCAGCTGCCCCCCCCCCCCCACACACACACACACACACACACACACACACACACACTGCACGCAGCAGGGGCAACTGTGGCAATATAGCAGTTTTAGAGAAGAATGCACATTAAGTCACAATAAACTGAATTTAGTGCCTGAATTATGTTTAGAAATATCTTGTATTCCCTGCACAAGTTGTGTTTAATTTATTGTTTTTTAAATATTGGGGGAAAAAAACCTACATCAACTGCAGAGACAGTGCATTAAACATCTGTTCATGTTTTACAAGCACTTATCCAGTGTAGGCTTGGAGTGATTTTGGAGCCTGTTCAGTATGTACGTCCCCAGGTCTCCCCTAGGGTGAGCCTCACCTTACTTCTTCCACATAACAGGCTTAAAATCTCTCTTATGTCAACTGCCAAATGAGTTACTCCATTTGGACAAATTAATATATGTTAAGATTTTGTGCAGAGATTGAAAAAAATGTCTTCTGTGGTATCAGTATTACTGCAGTTTAGATGGTGTTATATCATATCTATTGACAGGCTGCTGTTCTTTTACAAAACTAGTCAAAATTACATGTGATGGCAAATTGTTCCACAAATGCTTAACAAAGTAATATAACAAGAGCAAAGTATGTGTGTACAGCCATCTGCGAGGCAGCTGGAGCTGTGCTTCATCAACACCTGTCGTGTGCAAAAGGCGGGAAAATAATGCAGAAGAGATAAAGTCACAGTGAAATCCATGCTGTGCTTCTCTGCCGTTAGAATTCCAGTGCTCAGTAATTATCAAAAGCAGGAAGGAGGATTACTTAAACTGACTGCCAGACTTGTTGGCTTTTAACTGCCCCAGGACCACATATGTTCGTTTGCACTGGTAATAATTCCACGCATGTCCAGAGTGAGCTGCCAGTTGGCATCCTACAGGCCACAGTGATAATGCAATATAAATACAGCACCTGTTCTCTAAGGCTGCAGGCGTTTCCAAAGACCACCCACCCGTCTATTTACACCATGCTCTTAATAAAAGCTTTACTGGTCTGATTGAACTGTGATTTTCAAATGAGCAGTGTTTACAAAAAAGCAAATGTACATGCTATCTAAGCATCCTTTATTACAAAATGTCAAATGAAAAAAGTGTGTGTGGCACTGATATGCAGCGGCGTCCTTTAAGACTCGGTGTAATCATGCTTTACTGATGCAATGAAAACTAGTGTGATGGTCGCTTGGTCCAACAATCACAACTAATGCACATCAGATTCAAGTGGATTACAAATGAATTAAAATCCACAATCAGAAAACAAGCCATGGGCACAGGGAAATAGACCATTGTTTCAAACATCAGGACAAGGTAAAGATAAGGTTGAAGTTAAAAAAAGAGAGGATGGAGGTAGGAACAGGTGGACAAGTTAATAAAAACAGGGAAGGAATTCCTCACTGACAAAGCGAGGGAAATATGGGCAAGAAAGCTTATGAGCTAAACAGATGATTTGATGAGCAACTGAATAAACAAGTGAGGTTAGGATTTAGCTGAATGGGCATTTATTGTGTGTGACTGAGTTGTGTGTGATGAGAAAGAGGCTCAAAAGGATGGCATTACAGCTACACTCTGAGCCCAATCAGGCTCATTGTTTTTTTTTTGCATACTTAACCAGTATACTAAATCCTCCTTTAAAGCAGTGGCAGGTTGTAAATGTGCCAAAGAAGTAATTTCAGACAATCAGACAATCTAATTTGACCACTATCTTAATTAAATGTCAATTACATCGCTGCTTTTCTTCAGTCATCCTCATCATTGTATCTGTCTGGACTTATTTGTATTCATTTATTGAAAGAAAAGAAGTTACCTAAAAGTAAAACATGACTCTTGTTGTTTAAGATCTGTAACAAAAATATATGAGTCATGCATTAGAGTGCCACGTTCACTGTGGAATCACAGCAGAAAATACGTGGATAATATAGAATGGTGTTTAATTCAAACCAGTATTGATTGCATTGAAATTGTAAAAATTAATGAATAGCAGAAACAGTTGCCAATAACAAAGAATACCTAATCAGGAGCGGTGATTTAAACAATTTTTAATAACAAATTAATCAAGAGAGTAAAAATATAACTGTTAGGAACATAAAGCAACATCAGTAAATCCCTTGATCTACTGATCTAAATCGTGCGTTTAAAATTTTTATTAAAAATAATAAAGCATGTTGAGAATTTCTGGACTGACAGAGCAATTACAGTATATAAAAAATCAATAATGTTTAATTGACAATAAGGTACATTTAAAAACAGAAACTGGCTGAAACAATAACCTGTTCTCACAGTGATCCCCCAGAATGGGAATTCGCTGCCCTGCCCTAGTCCAACTCGTGCTCGTATACGCTCACTCAATTGTATGAGTCTTGTGTCTTTGGGCAGCTCACACAGTGCTGAGGGCTAAAGTTTAGGTCACATCCCTGAAGGGGTGAAGCTGAAGTCATATCCCATGAAGGCTAAAGCTGAGGTCACATCCCTGAAGGTGCGAAACATCAACACCTGCATCAGGCCATCATGCTGCCCTTGTTTTATCCATTTAAATGGATCAAACACATTTATGAAGCCTTCTGCTTAATGTCCCCTTTTCCCCCACTTTTATTTCTTCGTACATTATGACTTTATATAATAACACATTGACAGGAAGTTTTGCAAGAAATGGATTTTACATGACTTTTCTGAACGTTTGCTTTTTACCTCTTTCACTGCTGTCATTTCTGAGACTTTGCTTGACTGCTTGATTTCTTTAAATAATATTTTTTATGTATGGCTCATTCAACTAATAATCACAGGTTTTCTCTTCAATAATTATTTAGGCTGGCATTCTTTCCCACTTGTGTGAAACACATTACACTGATATATAACGGTCTTATTCAGAGCATCCTTGCAGTCAGGCAGAAAGAAGAACCCAGCGTTCATTCTCAGTGAAATGACAGTTAATGAACAGCTGGACACATTGGCAACAGTATGGCCTCTAAACAGTGTCATTGTAACATGTAACAGATGAATAAACATAGAACGGCAACAAAATAAGCAAAGGCAGGTGACAGAAAAGAACGTGCATGTGGAAATGAGAGACAATACAGGCTAGCAGTGACCTGGCTCTGATGGGTCCTGTGTTAGTGTGAGTGGCGTCTTCCCCCACTGTGCCTAGGTGTCCGTACCATTCTTCATTCTCACCTGAGACAGACCCGTGTCATACATCTTTGTACTGTGACAGATTGATCCAGCTCCAGATGAACAGTAAAGATTAATAGGATGACATAAGGTTGTGCTTACACAGCGCATGGGGATTATCCGCCCCCCCCCCCAGTCCTTTTAGCGGTCCACAATGGACAAAAAGCACAGAAATGGATGAGGACAGTCATTTGGAAGTGTAGAAAGTCGAGGCACACGTCATCTACAAACCCATGTGCAGAAGTGTGGACAGACAGATTTGCCATCCCTGCTGCTTCTCCTGAATCAAGACAGCCAGGGCACTGAAACACTTCTGCATCTTGCCACACCTGCTAGGAGAGGTCTGCTTCAGCCACAAGAAGACAAGACTCCAGTGGATCTAACTGAAACACTTCTGCTTCCTGCCACACCTGCTAGGAGAGGTCTGCACTGAGGGAGCTGAATGAACCTGGTGCACTGGGGGACAGCCACAACTCCCACTACGCCTCCTTTCACTACTCACCTCCAGATCTGAGGACTGAGCCTCCTGCCCAGCCTCCTTACCACTGTCTTCACGCTTGCCAAAGAAGGTCATGGAAGACCACATCCTTAAAATGCCCAGGGTTACATCATCTCCCTGTGACTCCCTGGGGAACAGAGGCACGGCAGATCATGAGGGTAAGCCTTGCATTGCCAATTGGAACAGCCAATGCTAATGCTAATTAATATTCAATTGAACTTGTTTTTCTATAGCACCTTTTGCAACAGAGTTGCCCCAAGGTACTTTACAATTATTGAAAATTAGTTACAGTTACTAAAGAATTACAGGTGTGTGATTAACATACTTAATTAAGTTTACATAACATAACTGGCTTTAATTCTTATAAAAATCAAAGGGAACTGATAAAAAGAATTGCACTTACTACTGATACATTGTAAAAGCAGGTAGACTCACACCTATATGGTCAGAAATTGTAACCTGGTCCTGTGTGTTTGGAGATGTTGTCTGCTCCTTGTTCTTCTGAATGCTTGCTTCAGTTTTCCATCAGAACACAAAAAGCCTGAGACTCACGTGAATTGAGGAATCATATTTTCCTAGGCTTGAGTTGTGTCTGTGAATGCTCTGTCTTGCTCTTCCTTGACCCGGTGTTCCGTTCGGTGTGTATCTTGCCTTGAGTCCTATGTTGCCTGGGTAAACTCCAGGCCTCTATGCCCCTCATGTGGACAAGCAATTTGAAAATATATGAATTAATGAATTAAGTAGTGAAAGCATAGGGGTTTAAATAAGGATTATAGGTAATATACAAGTTCACATACTGCAAATTTGTATCAGTACATATTTGTATACTGAGCACATTTGCTGAAAATCTGCAGTAGTAATGTAGTTTTTTCATCAGCTGTGAACTCATTCACAGCACAAAGTTATGAGTCTCACAGACGAACATGTAAATGTACATGTGCTTCTGGTTACGACTTGCTGATTGGCCCATTTAAACTGTAGTGCATGACGAGGGCTAGAGGGAGCCTCCCTTTATGAGAAGGCTGTCTGTGCCACAGGAAGCCCACAGGAAAGTGTCCCGAGTTCAGGCTCCGGACTGCTCTGTAAGGTGTGTGGAGACACCAGCAGTGGACGGCACTACGGCATCTACGCCTGTAACGGCTGCAGCGGCTTCTTCAAGCGCAGCGTGAGGCGGAGACTCGTCTACAGGTGAGTGTCTCGGAGAGAAAAGAGTGCCTTTGGGTATGGGTTTCGATCTGCTTTGGTACCAATGACAGAATATAATAGAAACACTCAAACTTAACCTCCTTTGTCATTTTCCCAGTTTTTAAAAACAAATATAATTACATCCATTTTCAGAGTACCAAAAGATTTCTCTGGATTTCTGTGTTTGCGCAGGTGTCAGGCCAGCACAGGTACGTGCTCAGTTGACAAGGCGCACAGGAACCAGTGCCAAGCCTGTCGACTTAAGAAGTGTCTGCAAGCTGGCATGAAGAAGGATGGTGGGTGACACTTCATAAACCAGACCCCTTACATGTACAATACATAACCATCAATCACAAGTATTAACTAGCCAATGTAAACTGCTCTTCTTTAAGAACAAGACACAGAATACCTAAAACATGTGGTTTCAGCAGAATTGTATTAAATGATTTAACAATGAAAAAAAAATCCTTCTGATGTGCTACAAGTTCTCCTGCCCACGCATTAGAGAATAAAGAAATAAAACACGACTGGAGTACAGAGTTTCAAACGAAAACCTCTTTGGCACTGAGAGAGGCTGGGGAGTGTAGGTTTAGCATAGTGACATGTTGTTCTCCTTCCTGTAGCCGTGCAGAATGAACGCCAGCCACGGAGCACGGCACAGGTGCGGCTGGACTCCATGGACATGGCGGTTGATCAGGAGACCTTGGCCACCACACGGGAGCACACCACCAACTGCTGTTCTTCAGCCACCGTCCAGCCACATGCCAACAGCTCTGCATCCGCAGCCCTGGCCTCTGCCCAGGGTCTCAACGAGGCCTCCTCAAGGCCCCTGGCAAACTCTCAGTACAGCATCAGTGTCCAGAGCGGCCATCGCTTCATGGCCAGCCTGATGACGGCAGAGACCTGCACCAAACTTGAGCCTGAGGACGGTAAGTCCTTGGCGGGGGCTGATTACCACATTGTCTTTCTTTAACCGTTTCTGTTGAGGTGGAAACAGATGACTCTGAGTATATTTTTAAATCTCATCTATGCTAGCTCTGATGCTGCTAGTACACACGTGGTTCTAATTAATTGTGCCCTCAACGTTGCAGTGGACGAACCCATTAATGTGACCTCTAACGAGCCAGGGAGGGCGTCTTCGGATCGCCACCTTTCGCTGTACCCTGCGCATGGCCCGGAGGGCGTGTATGAGACCGCTGCACGCCTGCTCTTCATGTCAGTGAAATGGGCAAAGAACCTGCCTGTCTTTGCAAGTCTGCCCTTCCGGGACCAGGTGAGGCCAGCCGCTCTTCTCCATTGGCCAAAGTGAGCACTTTCTACAATTCGTTAATGTTGAATTAAAATTAAAAAATATAAACAAAGATTTCTGACTCACTGTACACAACACAAATGTAAATGTTGTACTTGAAGATGTATGCACCCATTGAGGGTATGATGTCTCTAGGTGATCCTGCTGGAGGAAGCCTGGAGTGAACTCTTCCTGCTCTGCGTGGCCCAGTGGTCCCTGCCTCTGGAGAGCTGCCCCCTGCTCTCCCTACCTGATCTTTCACCTCCCACGCAGGGAAAGAGCGGCTGCACCAGTTCTGACCTCCACACACTGCAAAACATGTTAAAGCGTTTCAAAGCCCTCGGTGTCGATCCTACAGAGTTCGCCTGCCTCAAGGCTGTTGTACTTTTTAAACCGGGTAGGTGAGGAAATTACATCTAGTGAACCTAAGACAAATGACTGCACACACATATAACTAATATATCTACATGACCCTAATTTCTACCTTGAATGTTTTTTTTAATTCCACCCTTAAGGACTTGTGGTTTAATTATGTCGTTGGTGCAGAGGCAGGGGGTTTGAAGGACCCAGACCAGGTTGAATACCTGCAGGATCAATCCTTAGTGATGTTGGGCCAGCATGTCCACACACACTATCCTACCCATCCATCAAGGTAACGGAGATTTCACAAAGTGTTAGACAGACTTCAGTGTTAAACATTTATCATTTTGAACCATTGCGTGTGTTGGCTATAGATGTCCCGGTATATGTTGTGACTCATTTAAATCTGATGTGTACAGGTATGGCAAATCGCTTCTGCTGCTGCCTTCCCTCCGCTCCGTGGCTTCAGAACAGGTCGAGTGGCTCTTCTTCCATCGGACCATCGGGAACACACCCATGGAGAAGCTGCTGTGTGACATGTTCAAGCACTAGGGGGCTAACAGGTTCAGGATGAAGTCCCCCCCACCTTCATCTTATCGGCCTGGCCACAGGACTGAGCTTCATATCATACCTGTGTCCAAAATCCTGTGCATTTGAAAAGGATCCCTAAGACATCAGGAAGCAGTGATGTTACCTTTGTAAAATGCAATCAGATACATGTGCCTATGTGTCTAAAACAGCAACATGAAAACGGGGCACACCTAAAGATAGAACTAGAACAGATATTAATACTTAGTGTTTTACCACTTTATATACATATGTTATGCATTCAAAACTGGACAACAGAGAGAGGCTAGACTCACTATCTACCATAAAGGCCCTGACTGACCCCTGACTGACCTTTCATTTCTTTCGGTGTGCCATATGTTTTTTAGTTCCTTTACCCTATTTGGATGTATATATGTATTGTGCAGTAGTTGAACCAGAAGAAGGGGCAGAGATGGGTACAGCTGCACAAGCTGTTGGGCTTTTGGGAACACTGTTTTAATAAAAATTTATAGTGTATGCAAAGCAACATATTAACAAAAGTACATGTATCCATATAACTTTATTCCCTCTTATCCAGTGTCCAATAGTTTGCTAAAGTGATTCATAGAATAAATTTTTTCTAATAATATTTTTATTTATGGTGGTACAGTGGTGTGGTGGTTAGCACCATTGCCTTGCAACTCTAGGCTTGGGGTTTGATTTTTCCCCCTTTGGGTCTGTGTGCGTAGAGTTTGCATGTTCTCCCCATGCTTGGTGGGTTTCCTCCGGGTTCTCTGGTTTCCTCTCACAGTCCAAAGACATGCGGGTTAGGTTAATTGGTGTCTCCAAATTGCCTGTAGTGTGTGCTTGGGTGTATGCCTCCTGGGATGGGCTCCATGCTTCCAGTGGCCCTGAATTGGATAAGTGGTATAGAGGATGGATGGATTTTTATTTACTCTTTTTCATATCTAAATATTTTATTTTAGGAAACATTTTTAAAATAATGGACAATTTGTCTTTGCAATGAAAATATGGAACAACTATATAATACCATTCTGTGCATTTAGAAGACTGTGGTTCAGTGGTATAGTGAAAAGTTTCAGACCTGAAAGGCAAGGCAGGGCAAGGCTATTTATTTATATAACACTTTTAAAGCAGCAGTAGCTGACCGAAGTGATTTACAACAGTGAATCATAGATAAACTAGTGTTAAACCAATTTATATAAAAACAACAAAGGATTAACATATTTTCAAAAGAAATTCAAAAGGGCATTATGGCACCAAAACACCTAAAAATAAAAGCAAAGCACTTGGAAAAAAATGTTTTTGTAAAAGGTTAAAGATCACAATATTGAATAGATGATACACTATTATAGGGGGCCATTAGCCAAGAAGAAGAGATGAGCTTTCAATTAAAATTTAAACTTGTTCAAAGCGAGGAAAGATCTAATGAAGATGGTCTTGAGGCTACATCTGAAAAGCACGACTGCCTGGACATGGCATGTTTGGGAATAACTTACTAGATGATCTAAGAAAGCTGGATGTACAATGCTGAGAGATGAGCTCAATAATATAACCCAGAAAAGTCAATAAACAGTATTATTCTATGCATTTGTGTGTGTGTGTGTGTGTGTGTGTGTGTGTGTGAGAGCGAGGGTTTCCAGTGCACTTAATTATAGGCTTTGAATATTTTACCCTCCATTGTCCGACATGTTTAACAAGATGATGTCGTTGCAAACAGGGTGTACATTTCAGTGCTGTAGAGGCGATGTGTTTGCTGCTGAGCTCATTAGAGGTGTTTCTTTGGAAACAGGCAGAACCATATGTGTCTTAGGACTACAGACCAGGAGAAAATAATTGAATTAATTATTCAACTAAATTCAACTCGTCTTGTTTTGAAAATGGCAATGTTATAAGATTCTGCTGTTTGAAGAAAATGAGAAAGGATTTTAGTGACACATCACTTCCTGACCCAAAGAGGGCGCTGTTTGGAAAGGTTGTCAGTTTTTGTATTAGTATTTCATCTGACAGTATTGATTTCGTTACAATTGCGGTTGTAAACACGGAAGTTACCACCATTGTAGGAGCGGTCACTTTATGTGTCCGGTGAATTTTTAAACTTTAACGTTTTAAAATGTGTTTTTGAAGTTATAAAACTATATCGTGTGACTTTTGGCTATAGGATAGCACTTACTGTTCGCTGGATTCCCAGATATTGTCTGACCTTGTTTTTAATATGCACATGTACACTTACTCATTAGTCAGACAAAGGGTCTTCTAAAATAGTAAATGTAATACATGTATATATATTTTGCTTCATAATGTACAAAGACATTAAGACACACAAATATGTGTATAAGATATTTTATGAATGTTTAGTGATTTACCGTAGAAACGACTTGCACAAGTATCCGATAAGTGTGAAATAATAATAAGGCTAATAATAATATTAGTAATTACAGCGGAAGTAAGACGCCATGGTGTGGAAGCCCTCGGAGTACAAATACCAGAGTTTGGCGCAGAGTAACTCGGTTTCACACACGAGTTACGGGCTCGGTTTGTTTACACACAGTCAGTCGCAGGACTCATATGGGGGACATTCATTTGACTTCGTTCCCAAAATCACCGATGGACATTTTACAGGTACTCGCTGAGCACCCGTGCATTACATACAGCCGGATGCAGTGTTTGTACTTTTTGTGTTCAGTTAGGTTTTCTTAAGCTGCTACCTGAAAAAAAAGCGGATCATAACAGTTATGCAATGGGCTAACGTTAGAATTATACTATTTGTATCGAGTATACTTTCGTATATTTGTAGTGATCCGTGAAGTTGCATAGCAGCTAATAGATCATTTTTTGTCACGTAAATGCATGACATTTTAATTGAACTGTGTAGCAATGCATTGTTCCGCATGATTTTTAGTGAATTATTGTGAAGATATGTTAATGTAGTAATTACTAGTTTTTATTTTCATATTTGTATAGTTGAAATTAACCTGTTCCTGTACTGCTCTTTGATTGGATAGTATTTTCATGAAACAGCTATCGGTATTTAGTGACGGTGGTATCTTGTTAAATGAGATGCTATGAGGCTTTATGTAATGCTGTCCATGTGTTCTCTTTAGACACGTCCCAGGGGTGGCTGTCCAAGGTGTGCAATGCGCTTGTCACCTTTCTGCTTTATCTCTTTGTCTTCATCACCCTACCTTTGTCTGGCTGGTTTGTCTTCAAAGTAAGCTGGAGTGTCATATTACCACATTAACTTGTTAGCCTGGCAGGGCTTGCTTTTAGTGTCCAGTAAACAGGGCTTGAAGGTAGCCATGCGTCACCCAGAGAGGATCAACAGTGTCGTTTTTTTTCCAGGCTGTGCACAATTACCAGAGGATCGTTGTGTTTCGCCTCGGCCGAGTTTGTCCCCCAAAAGGGCCAGGTGTGGTCGTTATTCTGCCCTTCATTGACCAGTGGCAGAAGGTGGATCTTCGTACCAGAGCCTTCAACATTCCCCCTTGTGAGGTAAATTTCCTGCAAGGCTCTCGTATTGGAGTTCTGCTCTTCATCCCTGGATGACATGACCATGCGGGAGCTCTGTGAGCAGGTGTGCATCTATCTCGCACATACACTGACATTAAGCCTGTGTCATCTTCGTCAGGTGACTACCATGGATGGTGGTCTTCTCTCGGTGGGAGCCGACATACAGTTCAGGATTTGGAACCCGGTCATGTCTGTGATGGCTGTGCAAGACCTGAACGCATCCACCCGTCTCACTGCCCAGAACGCCATGACCCATTATCTAAGCAAGAAGACTCTCCGAGAAGTCCAGTCTGAGAGAGTCAAACTGGGCGAGCGTCTTGGGGTGAGGGGGATTTCGACCTGGCACCATCCTATGCACACGGCCTGCCTATATTAAACCTGTGCCTGTTGGTGTAATTAACAGCATTGGCTGCAGGTGAAGTTGCTGTTGAGTTGAGCAGTGATATTTGGTGCTGTTGCCGTGGGTTGCAGATGGACATTAATGATGTCACCCGCCCATGGGGACTGGAGGTTGACCGAGTGGAGCTAACGGTGGCCTCCGTGCTGCAGACTCCAGGCTGCACCCAAGCAGAGCCTGTCCTCGTCCCTCCTTCAGTGCCTGGACTCGAGGCTCTAAGCCCCCTGCAGGAACTTGCTGCACACTTCCTGGGTGGTGGTAGGAGCTTTTCACAGATTGACAGATGTAAGTAACAGCCTACTTTTCCATGTGCTTTGCAATTTTTGTCACAGGTTTGCGACATACTGCAGGCTGTTGGTGTCTCCCTGCAGGTGATGAGGTGATATACCTGGATGAGCAGAGATCCTGCAGCCAGGCCCCCCTGAGCCCGCGAAGCCTGGACGAGCTGCTGGGTGCTGTGGAGCTGGTCCTGTCCCAGAAGCTGGTCTGCCTGGTGGGGGCCTGCTTTCAGTTCCATGTCAGCCTGCCTGATGGTCAGCTCAGGAGCTGTTATGTGGACCTTAGAGAGGGTGAGCTCAGCAGGCATACATAGGTGGATTCTTGCATGCATCTTAAATGTCATAAATAGACTACATGGCTTAACGTATGTGAACGCTTGAACATCACGCCCATATGTCCTTAAATAGACAGATATAACTTTATTGATTCTGAGGGAAATTGCAGGCGCACAGCACATAGACACGAGGTCAGAAAAGATCTAAAGAAATTTAGAGAACATGTAAGGAGATTTAAACATATAGGGGGTCTTTTATTATTCTCCTTTTCCCACTGGTACACCCAGCTATTTCAGTTATCCAAAAACTTCTGTAGATGACGTGCGTCTGTGTTGTAAAAGTCGGAAGTGTAATGGGTGAACAAGAAGGTTACCAATACAGTCCCCTGTGGAACAGTGTGCTGCTCATGACTGTCTGATTCACAACTCTTTAGCCACGCAGACTGTGGTTTAGCTCTTAGTCCATTATCCAGGATATGATGGGTGGGTCTGCCTGCAATGCATGGAGTTTCTTACTGAAGACTTTGTTTGGAAGGTGTCACATGCACTGGAGAAAACAAAGAGCATGGTTCTCACCAGGCCCCCTTGTTTCTCCAGGTGTGAGTACACATTATTCAGCAGTTAGATGATGGCATCATTCACTCTGATGTGGTCCTGGTAGGCAAACTGCCAGGGGTTCCAACAGTGACTTGACCAGCGACCAGAGGTGTGCCATTTGGGGACAGGGACCACACAGGATGCTTCCCACATAACTGGGACAGTTTTCAGAGTCATGGTTAAGTTGAAGATATGCTGAAGCACTCCGCATAGCTGTTCATCAGCACACCTTTTTTAGGACTTGTGTTGACATCAGGAGGTCCAATTTCTTGACCTACCTCAACTTCCTTGTCCACCTGTTGAGCTGATGTAGAGTGAGCTGATGGGGGATAAGTGTGGGGGATGGCAGTTTGGTTTGGGACACCAGTGATTTGACCCATGAGATTATTTGTTGAACATGTCATTAATATGGAATCGGCCCCCCATTTAGCTACAGTTGTCCCCTGTCTTTTTGAAATACTTTCCATTATATTTGTAGACATGGCTGCAGGGATTTCCTTCCATTCAACTGTAAGAGAATTAGTGAGATCAGAGGCAGCCTGGGCACAGGAAATGCTCATCACCACTCTGTTGACACACAGGTGGTAATACAATGACATGCTACACAATTCTGTATCCTGTACCATTCAGATTTGTCTTCACTGACACTAAGGGGCTTTTAATCAAACTGAAAAACAAACTTGAGTCATTATTACCTCTTCACTAATCTCTTCAGTTGTCACTGTGTGTCCTGGCAGATACCGTTCTCCTGACATTTTACAAACCTAGATTCATGCATTTGCCAGATAACACAGGAGAAGTGTGGCTCCTTACTTTTATATTCGGTGGTCCTGTTCTGTGGCTGACCACTTTACTGCTGGGCTGATATTACACATAGACTGTAACACTTCTGCTCAGTGTAACCCGTCCTGGCTGACCACTTTACAGCTGGACTGATATTACACATACACTGAGCAGAAGTGTTACAGTCTAACCCATCCTACTACCCGTTCTTGTCTATAGAGTTGCTACCTGCTTCCAATGGGTGTGGCTCACAAACAGTCCTGCTAATTTGTAGTGGAGCCCCCATGGACTCCCCCATGCTTTTGTAGAAGTGTACAAACAGTAGTGCTGGAGTTATTTTTCTTGTTATAGTAGTTAATGAATTAGATGTAAAGGATGTTGTCTTGTTAACGGAAATGTCCATATTTTAGTGTGTAGTGTGTCATTGGATTGTCTGTCCATGCCATCTGTCCATTACTCAAGTGCTTATCCTGTTCAGGGTTGTGGCTGGCCTGGAGCCCATCCCAGGCAGCCTAGGGCACAACGCAGGGGACCCCCTGGACAGGGTGTCAGCCCATTGCAGAGACCACTGGATTATGTGCTAGTAATTGCCCCATTTCTGTGATGGGTTGGCATCCTGAATGGGGTGTCCCCTGCCTTGCACCTGGAAGAGGCTTCAGGCCAGGCACTTATGACCCTGAGTGGGACAAGCAGTTCAATGAAGAATGGATGTAATTGCCCCATCTTTTTATGTGGTCCAGGGGCAGGCGCAGTGGGAGTCGGAGTGCCTAGCAGAAGTGCAGACGTAACCCTGCAGATGAGTGAGGAGGACCTTCTGGCCATGTTTGAGGGCAGACTGGGACCCTCCCTTGCCTACGCCAGTGGGAGGCTGAAGGTGCACGGTGACCTGAGCACCGCCCTCAAGCTGGAGGAGCTTGTCAAGCTCATGAAAAGAGAGTTTTAAACTTCTGTCTGCCAGGCACCTACCTCTGTCTGCTGTGTCATGAGAAGACAGCTCTGAACTTCTGTCTGCATATGAAAGTGCTGTCTTCATTTCAACTTGTATTTATTGTTTTATCTTAATTTTATTTGATCACTGTACTGTTTAATTTGTAGTAACATTTAATTTATTTGGCTTAGTATGACATGTCCCTGTTTGCAGCAGAGTTCTGGCGAAGTCATATCAAATCAGGAACGTCGTGAGACAGAAACGCTCCTATACTCGATTATCTTGTAGATACAATTCATTTTCGTTCCTTGGGTAATTTTTAAGCCATTTTTGGATAAAGGAAGAGGAAGGAAGATGTTTGCATTGTGCACCAGCAAATGAGGAATCATTTAAAAGCCCAGTATGTTCTTTTAAAGTGTATCAAGATTTAGGAGTATTCCTCAGGTCAGTAAAAGAATAGATACAAAAAGAGCTGGTCTGCTACAGTGGACACAGAATTACAGGCCGAGTCTCATGAGGATCATTATATGAATCATACTTGTTATGTTTACATCCATATAACCACCCCACTCAGGTTTACAGCCCCTTCTTAAGCTAAAGGTAACTTCATATCATCAATTCTTTTTTAAATACCAAAGCACTAATGTCTGTTTTTTTATATATAAAAACCATGTTATTCACAAAAATGTACAATAAAATGCTTGGTGATGCGATTTAACACAAAAATAGCTAGTATCTTATTAAAAATGCTTTACAAACTTTAATCTGAATTGTTTTACCCCATTCTAGTCACATTTGTACTATATGAAGCATCTATTTACAATATTCACCATTAACAGTTTACAGTGTAAACCAAACATGATAAGTTGTGTACAGTATGGGTTTGGAAGAAAATGTGAGACATGAACGTAAAAACACTGCACCATTATCTGCGTTTTCCTTGTGAAATACATCTTTTCATCACTTCTTCACAGCACCAGTAAAACATATCTCTCTCTGCTAGTTATTTTTTAATAGAGACTTTGTAGGGATTACAAAATAAACTGTTTATATGCAGTCTGATTTTGCCATGAAGTGGACAGAGCAGCCAAAGCTAGCTGTTAGGACCAAACATGTCTGCTGGACTCACACATCATAAACGGACAGGGTTACTGTAGAATAACTTGCGTACATTTTTTAATTTGTGTTAAACTATACATTAAATGGTATGATGCTACTGACAAATGATACGTTTAGAACGCAATTAATTATTGGTATGCTGTGTTTTATGTCTGGAGCTGCAACAACCGTGTCCCTAAACACACACAAGTTCCACTGCGCACACTTTAAAGGTATATGTTAAGTTATGGGTTAATTCCAGACTCGTGTGTTTGCTGCCTCTGTGTTGGTCCAAGGCTGCTCTGCTCAGCTTTGGTGTTTGCTGCACATTGCGGGGGGGGGGGGGGGTTTGGTTCACTGCTGACCTCCACATTACGTTAGGAGAGGCGACCTTCTGCGTGTTTGGGGAAACGGGTGTTTGGAGAGAAAACACTCCCTCCCCAAGGTCGTTCTGCTCTCAGGCGTGCCTGGCCTTGTTCGTGTTTGTCACAGACGACCTTTCCCCACAGCTGGAAAATGATGGAGCTTCAAATTGTGCCTGTATAGCCGAATTAAAACCGGGTCAGTTATCAGTGTGTCCCTGGAATACATGATTATGTGTGCTGGGGGTACCGAAACTGACCAGTGGTGAAATTGAATTACTACAAATTAAATTTAGGATTTTGTTAAAAAAATTAAATTAGCAAAAAGATAATAAATGAAAAAGAATACAAAAATTTGGAGGAATTATAAAAGGTGCCCAATCAGAGAATTCCTTTGTTAACCCCTCTGCTCTCTGATGTTAATTCCATCATGTGGAGTAACAGGATCATGGGGGCAGCTCCAGAGCACATTTGGGGGGAATGCACTGACTAGCTTGGTACCAGTGGGAGACCCTTTTTTACCTGTTATCCTGTACAACCTCATTATTTTGCTTGGCTGTCTCCAATCTCAGCACTAATGCAACCACAACATATCATTTTGCCTTTTACAGCATTTAAATTATATTCTTATAATCTTAAACTCTTTTTCATATATGTCTTTTTAGTACTAACAGCAATGGAGATCCTGTAGTCTGTTCTTTCATTGCAAGTGGGTGTCTGACCTAATTCAAATCTGTGACTATTATCATACGCCAAGATGTAAAGACTGCAGACATGCACTGTCATCTTCTGGGCCCATTAGCATGTTCCATATAAGGCTCCTGCTTGCATCTTTCTGTAGTCTCAGAACACTTAAAATTTCAAAGGCTTTCCCCTATTAAATGTGACTACAGTCTGTCCCCAGATTTTAATATGTGAAAATAATACTATCCTGAAAAGTCAGGTTTTTTTTGTATGTGGCAGACCTTGATTAATATTGGTGCATGTTATAAATACATTTTACTTTATTATTATTATTATTAAATTTGCAACTTTCAGTTTCCACTTATTAAAATCCAGTAAATATTTTTCCACTTAGTGTTCAAACAGGCACAAAGATGCTGTTAGACTAAGTGCTTCTGAGCAAACTCGGTGAGGAAGGCCTTGAGACCCTGGGACTGGGCGGGAGAGGGAGGGATGCTATATAGAGGGCAATGCAGGAGTCCCTGACACAGAGGTGCTATGATAACCAGGTGGCATGCCTGCTGTACCGCTGTGGTGTCCCGCCACATGGCCGGAGCCTCAGCAGGCGGTCGTCGCTGGTGCCACGGCAACAGTGCGGCTGCGTTAACTCAAGGTGCGCTCCCAGACATGATCAGACCCTTCAATGAGATCCCTGGTCTCTGGAAAAACCAGTTGGTCAACCTCTACACTTTTTGGAAGATGGACGGGTTCAGCAACGTTCATCGAGTGATGGTGCATAACTTCAACATCTTCGGACCTATTTATCGGTAAGGACCAGCGAGGAATGGTGTATGACCACATTTCCGTAAGGGTGACTGTGCACTTTGCACTTGTCCACAAGTGGCTGTTTTTCAGTGTCCTGCTCTGTGTGAAACTGGGGCATGAACTCAGCTAAATGTCTAGTAATGTGTCCGCTGTGATCAGTGCAGCACAGATACACAGCAGTGATTTTGTGTGTTTCTTATGCAGTGAGAAAATCGGATACTATGAAAGCGTAAACATCATTAAGCCGGAGGACGCAGCCATTCTGTTCCGAGCCGAAGGCCGCTATCCCAGAAGGCTGAAGGTGGAGCCCTGGACTGCTTACAGAGACTACAGGAACCGAAAATATGGAGTCCTTCTCAAGTAATTTAAAGTGTGATTCCATGTTTTACACACCCTCAGTGCAACATTTACCCGTGTTCTTGCATTTTCCTCATTTTTAAGATTGTTGTTCTGATGCAGAGGAATTAATACACTCCATTTTCACCGAGCTGATGTATAATTGCGTGTCTGTTTTAAACTCACTGGGGAGAATAAGTTTAGCATTTGATTGGATTGTTATGGTACAAATACTTAATTAAAAAAATGTAAAAGAAATAACTACTCTTTATGGAGTAATATACAGATGTATTATGTAGAAGTAAGGAAATTCATCCCGGCTAATTTTTAAATTGACATCCATTTGTGGGCGAGTATATTTCCAAGCTGCTGCTGCTAATAATAATAATAATAATAAACCAGTGTGAAATCACCTTTACCTGAAAATTAGAAATGCTGCATTCAGTAATTAACTTACCTGTGAGACTGGTGTATAATGAAATTAATGTTCGATGTAATAATGCTAATGTGATCTCTAGAAACATATTCCCTCTCGGCATCAGAATAAGACCAGTACAAATATTGTATCTACTCTTTTGCACCTTTTTTTGTTTATTTGAACCTTTACCTTTTTTTGTCCTGGAACACAGATCCCACCTGTATTTGATTCTTAAACATTTCTCTTGGAAAAAAAAAAAATACTCATAGACAAAATGTTATATTACATTATATATTATTGTGACAAATATACTTAAGTAATAGCTGAATAAGCTGGTGTCTTACTGAACTGGCACTTCCCACAGGAATGAAGAAGACTGGAGAGCCAATCGTGTTATCTTGAACAAAGAGGTCATTTCTCCCAAGGTGCTTGGCAACTTTGTGCCACTGCTGGATGAGGTTGGCCAAGACTTTGTGGCACGCGTCCATAAAAAGATCGAGAGGAGCGGGCAGAACAAATGGACAACAGACCTATCCCAAGAGCTCTTCAAATATGCACTGGAATGTGAGACACGCATCTGGGTTTTATTGGTGGTTGGTGTACTGTACGTTTTAAGATGTGGTAATTTACTCTATATTTAAAATAAGCACTGAAAGACTGAGCCAGGTGTTGCTCTGCTTCTTGCTCTCTGACTACATGGTCTTGGTTTCCAACTGCTTGTTCTTGCTCTCTGACAGTGTGGTCTTCTCTGTGTTGTTTTGGTCCCCTGACTTCTTACTCCGGTATCTCCTTTGTACCACCTCCAGCTGTTCCCCTGTGACCTGTTGTCTGTACTGTGCTCCATGATCCAGCGGTGTCATCTGTGCTCTACGGTGAGCGCCTTGGTCTCCTTCTGGACTACATTGACCCTGAAGCCCAACACTTCATAGACTGCATTTCGCGCATGTTCAAGACCACCTCACCCATGCTCTACATTCCTCCCAAATTGCTGCGCTGGCTGGGGTCCAAGGTATGGCGCAACCATGTGGAGGCCTGGGATGGCATCTTCAACCAGGGTAAGGCCATGGCGTAGACACGGCGACCACTGAATGGTACTTGGAGTAATAAGCACGAAGGCTCACAAATATCTCTGGCCTACGTGTTGTAAAGCGGACCGCTGCATCCAGAACATCTACCGGCGGCTGCGTCAGGATCCCAGCCAGGATGGGAAGTACCCCGGGGTGCTGGCAAGTCTACTGCTGCTGGACAAGCTGTCTATTGAGGACATCAAGGCCAGCGTCACGGAGCTGATGGCTGGGGGTGTGGACACGGTAACTGTCTGCTGAGTGACGTGACCTCCATCATCATCGTCACCTTAATATTACTTAGGAAGCTGTGAAATGATGTCACACTCAGGCACGGTCCCACGTTCACGTCCCAGCTTGCCTTTGTTGTAGACCTCCATTACGCTGCTGTGGACGCTGTATGAATTGGCCCGTCACCCCGACCTGCAGGACGAACTGCGCGCTGAGATTGCAGCAGCCAGGGCCTCCACACAGGGAGACATGGTGCAGATGCTAAGGAAAGTACCCTTGGTGAAAGGAGCCCTGAAGGAAACGCTGAGGTATGGAGCGCCAGCACGGCGGCTGTGCCACCACATGGTGGGCTCCAGTGTACGCAAGACTGAGGTTCACATTGGCTCAATTCAGCAGCCGTCTCTAACCTCGTTAACGTAATCAGCTGGAATTTCAAATCCCCTGTTATAGAATTTCACAGAAAGTATGACTTGCTGGAAAATACAATGAAAGCCATTACAAGACTGCAAAGAGAAACAATTAGCACAGTACATAAACGCTTACCACTCATAACTGTTATTAACAGTTATCGGGGGAGGCCGCAGCTATTTGAAGTTTGGGGGAGGGGGGGAAAATAATAACCTGGACTATAATTCAAAGAATATTGAGACAAAATGAGTATGGAGGTTGTGGTTTCATTTTTCTGGTATAACCGTACTCGTGGCACGAAGAGCACATACAAACATTCATTACAGGAACCGAAGCAGCAGTGCCATCCTCACATTTTATTGCAATATTTTCTTAATTTTTATTAATATTTTTGATGGGCACAGCTGTGGGGGGCCGCCCCCACCCCGCCCCGGCCGACGGGGGGAGTGGGGAGAGAGGTACGGGGGGGGAGGGCGGACAACACGCA